>VZTD01000824.1:302764-442764 GCA_013397725.1 Rhagologus leucostigma | reverse complement strand
ACGTTGGCATCCTCACCGACTTCCTGGTAAGATGGATTCAGCAGCAGCCAACAGCAACATCATCCCACAGGACTGCAGGAGTGGCCTGCCCCTGTGTGCCTTCCATCAAGCAGGTGCTCAAATGTTGCACAGGATTAGATCATATGAACAACTAACCAAACAGATGACCACTGTCAATTTACACAGCTGGAGCATAAATGCCAACACCTGCTCTCCTATTCTGGCATCCAGAAAAATGTCCCAGCTAAACCTGTGGTCACCACTCTTTCCAGAGCCCCCCATCAACTCTCCCTAACCTCTTCATGATAGCTGATGCCTACACTTCTGTAATTTGTTTTAAAACAGCAGAGCAGTTGTGGATTGCAGAGAGCACTTTACAGAAACTGCTGAATTAAAAGAAACGAAACAACCCTTTCCACTTCATATATTGTCAGGTAGGTAAAACCCCAAAATAGCACAGCAGCACTAGGATGGCCCAACTTGCTGGGACTGCTGTCTTCCATGGACAGTATTTAGGTCCACAGAGGGGTAAGAACTGTTTTTCAGGCACAGACACTAATTTCTCACCAGTAACGTTAGTCATAAACCAAAATATATGTAACAATCACACCCTCTGGTAACAGATACATCAGATTTCTGTTATTCCCAGCCTTAGTTAACGAGGAAAACCACTTAATTCCAAGTGAGAAGATCAGAGCAACATCTGTTGTTCACTATTTACATAGAAAGAAATTATAGGATTTCCCAGGGAGAAATACGAAAATCTCCAGCTGAAACTAGTATGAAAATGGATTCAACTATCTTTCCCAAGAACATGAGGATGCTCAAACCATCCAAGGACCTTGGAAATTTATCATCTGACTTCAACCTCAGCCTTTCAGCACAAACTCAAAAGAAAATCAAGACAGGCAACAAGAAACAATCGCTTTCATCACCTGAATCCCACTGTTTTTGATCCATATGCTCTGTGGTTTTCATTGCCTGAAAACACCCATTACGAAAGATCTACAAGGAGACAGAGACAACTGCAATGTTACTGTTCTTCTAAATGTTAGTCTTACAATAAGAAGAAAGAAAAATGGTGTCAGAGGCAAAAAAAAAGATCATCTATTTCTTTGCATGTCTAAGGCCCAGAAAAAGAACTGCATGATGTTCTTAAATTCAAGAAAGTAAGCCATTAAAAGTAAAATACGTAAAAACTCAGTAAGAAATAAAGTTGGATAGTGAAATCTGAATATAGGAGGTGACAGACGTAATTACACTGCTCTATATAGCTTATATAAGACAAATATTTAAATAGATCTCAAATGCAGAAAGCATTGTCTACATTAAGGCCTTTTAACAGATTAGATTACTTTGGTATATTTCTTACTTGTTTTTTACTTTACAATCTAAGTTATAAGAAGACATTTCGAAAATAAAAAACGAGTGACAAACACTTCAGACAACTTGATGTTTTCAGATGTTTACTCCCTTTTTTTCAACATGGTCAATTAAAAATGAATGCACCAAATATTCACTCTGCAATTTCAAGTCTTTTGAAAACTGGCACATGAAGAGAATAAACGCTGTTGCCATTACATAAATGCCTCTGCACAAAATTTTCCCACCATTATCCTGAAAGCTCTAAATGACTGTCTTTGGGAAAAGAGAGGAGAGGTATTTTTAAATGCAATAAATGGATGGGAGCTTTAAATACTCACTTAAAGCATGTACATGATAAATACTGTGGATTCAAATGAGCATGCAGAGCGTCCCACTGTATGTACACGTGACAAACCAAATCTGCTTGTTGTACTCCTTTGACTTAAAGAGCCTCCAAAGAACTGGGTAAGATACGAGAGGAGGCCATTCCCCTACCCTTTGGCATTCTGTATCTACACAAAGGGCAGAGCAGCCAAGGTCTGTTATATATTACTCTGAAAATATCCCACAAACAGTACATAAAAGGGCCGTATTGTGGTCAAATCTATTCTAGATACTTACATGCAAGTACAGAATTAGACCAGTGGAAATTAACTAAAGAGTTACAGATGGCCCTGTATATAAAGCAGTACAATATAAGAGAGACCATCTGGAAGTATGTTTTGTCCTTAACTGATTTTTTTTTAAAACCAAAAAAACAACCTCCTTTCTACTTTTCCTTTTCTAGCTGCAAGTTTTCACTGTGCAATGAAATTGTGCTTGTTTTAGTTTCCAAAAAAATGAGGACTTGATCTATACACCTGCCAAGCTGGGAATCTGAAGTAGAGGTGCAGCCTAAATACTGAAGAAGCCATTGTTTAAGCATCAAAATTACATGGTGATGCTTGGGATGTGTTTAGGGAGTACAGTTACAGAGGGAATCCTTACTGATTTTTCATTATAGAAAAAAGATACATATTTAACAAAGAAATTGTTCAGGAAACAAGCAGATATTCTTTGAGTGAGATGCATGCAATTATTGTTGCCGTCTTCAATTGGAACAACATTTTAATGTGAGCATCAACCCAGCCTGTAAAAAAACCATGTTGGCATCCACTCCGTCTTGCTACAATTGCACGGCATTTGTGCTACCAGAGTCAGGAAAGGAATCGTGGGATCAAACACAAATAGTGAAACACTTTTGCACTGCCACAGTCAGAGCAAAATGTCACCTGCTGAGGTGTAGCGGGATAAAAATTAGGTACTGGCTACTGAGGAGGTACCGAGCCTCCTGAGACTGTCAGCCTTGCTTCAAGTACCACGTTTGCTGAGTTCTACCATTTTTCACATGGATTAAGGGTCTTCAGGTGTATATTTTCAACTAACAGTAAAAAATATTTAATTAGCTTTCATTTTCAGAGGAATGCCTTGCAATGAAACATTAGAGTATATTTTTCCTATCCTGAAGTATGGGAATAAGTCCCTTTAGCATAAATGTCCCATTAGCAACATTGTATGTGGTATGGTTTAAATTATATTCCCAGGCTAATATGTTACGGCCCTGGACAAATAAAACCAAAATAAATTATATCCATCTTTCCATAAATTCCATTATAGCTTAATTGTAAGATTTTTTCCTTCCTTTTTTTTTCCTTCTTTCTTTTTTTTTCTTTAATTTGACATTTTTTTAATATCCAAATTGCTTGCATGTGCTCTCTCCCTACTTGCTTCTCCTCTACTTTCCCTCTCTGAGTCAACCGAGGCTGGCAATTTGTCATTATGATGGATGAAAACAGGGAGCAACTCAATGAGATATATTTTGTTTGAGCTAGTTAATGTATTAGCCCACAATACACATTATTAGTATTACATACGTAACACCAAAATTATATACTGCATTTTACTTTACATGCTTCTGCATTACATTTAGGTTCGCATTTTTCCATCACACATAATATGGAGCAAAGCTATAGTGTGTTCTTCTGTATTAACAAACCAGGGAGTTTTCCTCACGTGGGACAAACACAGTAGCATTAATAGCATCACTTGTTGTTTGTGAGACACACGCACTGCTACTATATCAGGTCAAGTGCTCTGTAACCTGCTTATCAGCAGTTAACACTAGATACAGTTTAAGAGAACAATTCAAAAATGGTTTTGATTGATTGCAACCAACTGGCAGTGTAATTGCACTCAAGCCATTAGGAATCCAATTGAACCCTGATCGAGTACTTCATTACTCCTGCTCTTTTCACAAGGGCACACCATCCCAAGTAATATTTTATATATTATAAAAGGTTAGGTTTGAAAAATTAGCATTACAAATGTCACATTTACTTCCAGCTGGAAATGTGCAACAATGTGTGACAATACTGAATAAAATGTTGAAACATGTTTTCCTTTTGTTTTACTTTACTCATTTTTGTAATACAACACTGGTTACTGGAAAATGCCTTAAAGCTTTATTCAAAACACATGTTGAAAGATCTGAATGAAAAAAAGCTTTGACTCTCTCTGGAACATCTAACCAATATATCATTTGTGTGCTTCAAATTTTTTTTTTACTGTCAAGAATACTTTTATGTCTTTAAGATTTATTTAAACTAGTTTATTATATAATGAAGCTTGTCAGATCATAAGAACAAAGTCAAACAATATGTTCTATATCAAAGTATAACATTTAACATATAGATTTAAGTATACGTATCAAGTACAATGCAATCAAGCAGGGTTTAATCTGAAAATGCAAATGGTTCAGATTATTAAAGACACATCTGTCCTTTGAAGCATAATTTAGGCTGTTTATCAAAAAGCTTTGTGCAATTACATTATTCCCTCCCACTAAACCTATTTTAGCCATGGATTTCTTGGTTTGAAAACCCTTAGGTTTAACCCCAGGGCCAAAACTTCATAGCCTAAACCGCTAACTAAAATATAAACACAAACATAAATTTCAGAATGTATATAATCACTTCTAGTCTACAAACTATTATGGTAGGATAGTCATTTTGATTACATTAATCTCATGGTGATAACAGAGTTGAATAAACTATCAAGAATTAATCTGAGTTTTTGTATTTCTTTTTTCTCTATTTGTAAATATACATTGCTTCGCTATATACTGCTACTGTGCAGGAGACTGTATGAGACAAATAAAAAAGATGGGACTCTGCTTTCTTTTGCTTTGAACAACAGTGCAAATTTTAAACATACACTCCTTATTGTTTAAGTGGTGAACACTCCTAAAATGTATAACATATTTAATAACAATATATACGTAGAAATTACCTCCCTCATTTTTAAACACTACTGTAAAGACCTGAGTCATTTGCAAATTAAATATTTCTTGTATTTATAAAGTTAAATGTAAATTCTTGCAAAGATCAACAAGTAATTGTCTCAGCTGTAAACAGCATATACCTGCAGATTTAAACTCTAAATTATAAATAGAACCTGCCGTGCAAGCAGTCCATTAATCCTATTTTAAATGCATGGAAAATACTTAACAATGGGGATTTATACCGCTGTATTACGATGCACAGATCTAGGAACTGTGAATAGAGAGTAGCAATAACTCTCATTACATGCAACACTACAAGTAAAACATTTGTGCTTAAGACACATTAAAAATGCCTTCTTCTGCACAAAAGAAGGATCTTTTACAAGTTCCTGGAAATCTGAGCGTTATATTTAGTTCTTGTGAGTATAGTAAAATGCAACATGCGACACAATCGACACTCATTAAAGCAGTTTCAAAAGCTAAAATATTGCAATGGCTACATAGTTGAAAAACATCAACTTCTTTAATATGCTTCATTTTGAAAGTCACAGGCCACACATTAAAATGCTTGTTTACTCTATATTTAAGAAACAGGCACTCAGATGCTCACCTGTCAGTACTTTTGAAGAGAGATTCTTCTCTGCTCTTTGATTTTTTTGGATCTAGTCTCACAATGATAATTTATATATTTACATCAAATATCCGTAGGACACACATATGTGTAGAAAACTGAAAGATGTTAATTTATTTATGATTTATCCTCTTTCCCCAGCCCCATACTGAAAATTGCTGTTCCATGTAACAAAATGCTGAGATGAGTGTTTGGTATTCACAGGTCAGGAATCCTATTCAGGACAAAGCTCCTCATCTTCCTAGAAATATTTCTTTATTTTAGAAGGAAAGACCAGTTTGGAAGAGGACGAAAAGAAGTGCTAAAAAAGCATTACCTCATCATATCCTAACTTGGTTGGCTGTTTTCAAACGTATATCTAGTCCCACTAAGCAAACAGAGTAACTTTTAGAACAGACAGTTAATTCTTTTTCACAATGCAGACATTGTTTGATGGAATTTACACACCATGGGTGGCTTGTTAGATAAATAACAGAAAAACAAGTACAGTATTACTGTGTCTATTTAGAATGCTATTTTGGGATGCTGGAAGCAATAACTAAGATTTAGGTGGTTTTGCAATATTCTATTAAAAAATACAACTATCCCAAACTATCCCATCTAAAATAAGACATGTTCCAAATGACAAGAAAAATGAAAGAGCACAAGAAGCAGTACAGCTACAGTAACCCACAGCCTTAAGGCCAATGGTCTTCATATGTGTTACTGAAAACTAAGCAAGGTTCACAGCAGACTCAGAAGGTTAACAAATCAGGCTCTGGTGGGCCAAAAAAATAACAGAGACAGCATTTTTTTAACTGTTTGTATTGGTTGCTTGATAATAAACTGTTCCACATGAAGATAATAAATGTTACCCCAGCGGCAAGTACAGAGACAACTCTATTTGTTGGGACAAAGGGAGTTTGAGTCTGGTGGAGGAGGACGGAAAGACTAATGTAATAATGCTATCCAGGATTTCCTTGATTTTTTTAGGTTTAGAGCTCAATCTGAATGTCTTTTAAAACTAATCTATGCATAAGATTCTTGCTTTTTAATTCTAATCAAGTTTAAGTATCTGTATGCTGAAATCAGAAGCACTTGTATTCTCCACAACATTTCTCCAAACATAAAGCATTTGGTCCAGATCCAAAGTAGGCTTTAGGTATTTAAAACAGGATTTAGTTTGTCCTGAGGTGCCTGAATCCAAAACTGTGAGCTACATCAGCCATGCTCAGCAGCCATTAACCCTGAAAACAGCTCTGGCTTTCACCTGAAAGCTTCTCAGCCACGTGACATTCTCCCCCTAGTCAGTACAGCTCCCTGTGCCTCAAGAATTCCCTGTCTGTTTCCTAC
Source organism: Rhagologus leucostigma (assembly GCA_013397725.1). NCBI lineage: Eukaryota > Metazoa > Chordata > Aves > Passeriformes > Rhagologus > Rhagologus leucostigma. Next base: position 436,117 of record VZTD01000824.1, on the reverse strand, counting down.
ATAAGCTCAGCAGGGACCTGGAAAACAGGCAAAATACACTAAAATGTTTCTTAAGAAAATAATCAGAACAGTGAGTGCAGAAAAACTTCAGAGCAACTGGGGGCACGTTCATTTGGAAACATACATGGAAGTACTTTCCTCTAGCCTAGCTGCTACAACACCTGCACAAAAAAATGAGATGGATTCTAGATCTTTACCCAGAATCAAGCTTTGCTGAAGCAAAGGCCATTTTTCAGTAATGAATTCAAAAAATCAAGGGACAGAAGAAGAAAGGAAGAGCCTGACCGGAGCTCAGCATCTGGTTCAAGAGTGCTACTTCTTTGGGTTTGTTCCAGGAGCTACTTCTGTCTAACAACTGCTGTAACCAGCCATGTTAAGCAGAAACTGTCATCCTCATTTCCCAAATGTATAGTTGGGCTCTTCTTTTTGTGCCACAGACATTAAAGAAACTGTTTAAAATATTGGTCCCTAGGCTATGCTTCCTGAATGTCACTAATAACCTCCCTCCCTTTCAATCACCTCCCTTTGAGTAGTCTTCTGCTGTCTCCTTTTGAGCCAGAAAAACTCTTTTAATTAATTACTCATAGTAATTCCCAGAGAAAGTCTACGACTTGCTTTAATAGTTCAAGTGGTATCTTACACTCCAAATCAAATGTTAGATCAATATTTGAAGACATTTTGGATTTTATTGTGCCTGCATGTAAATTATCATGCACAGTTAGCAGTTCAGTGAATGCTCTCCTCTGTTGACAAGGAACTCATCTTCACCTCAAGAACAGAGAAAGCTTACTCAAGCTCTGAAACTGAGCATTACCAGCACCCAGAAAACCAACCCAAAATATCTCTTGGATATCAACAGACTTGCTTCCACTCAAATCTCAAATTCCCAGATCCCACATATTCCTCTCAGGCTTTTAAAGTCAGTAACTTCAACAACTGAAGTTTACTAAGATGACACTCAAATAAATGGCATACCACAAATGACAATAAACAATGAATGATGTAATTTGTCTAGCCATTCATCAGTTATGGTCAGGCATAAATTGAGGACAGAAAGGAGAAGCTGGTTTTATAGAAGGAGATTTCTGGAATGCTCTTTCCACAAGAATAGCAGCAGGGGAGAAAGAAAAAAAATTCTATGCATTTTAAAATAGAACGTGATCTAATTCTTAAAAGAACAATGTGACGTCCTATGATTGCATAGGACTGAAGCAAGTGATACACAACGTCTCTTCTTCAGTGTTGCTCCTGTTCTAGGCCCAAAGAAACAAGCTGTACAGAAAAATTTCTCTCTTCTCTTCTCCAAAGAGCACCTAACTTGATTATAATTTTGAAGTGGATCTTAGGCCTTCTGGAAAGCTGTAAGCAGCTTCATTACTCAGAAAGGTACAGATAAATAGAAGCTGAATTATAGATGCCATTATACTATAACACTGTGCTCAGCTTCCTGGTAAAATATATGGCTTTGCAACACTGAAGAAGCCTATATGAGAAAACCATAGTCCTCATAAAAAATGAGCCGAAAAGCCAGTCCGGACAAAAATCTAATTGTCAAGATATGGCTGTCTGCAGCAGCCCAAGTTTCTCTCTCGCAGTTGCGTAACAGGCTTTTTGGGTTGCAGTATTCTTGGCAGTCTGAGCAGGAACAGAGACTGTTCAAGTTACACAACTGCAATGTCATTAGTGGCTTCTTAGGAGTGTGCCCAGAGCTGCCCAAGTAAGTTAGCACTACACTAAAACATAAGCTGTTAGTTGCAATCTCCCTGTTGTGCACACAAGTCAGACTCTATCGCTGGTTCTCATGCACCACACCCCGGCGAGCAGCAGGAGCACTGCCCAGACTGCCCTGTGCTCTGTGCCTGCCCACTTGCTGGCTTCTTGTAAGAGCTGAAAGCCTGAAAGCTCATTCATTTTTGTTTTTCATTTTTAGCAAGGTCAAGGGCTTTATTCAAATGCCATTTATGCCAGTTACTCCTCCTTTTCACTGAGCAACTCACTCTCTGATCTGTGCTGAGTATTTCTGTCGATCACAGACTTTTAGGTGAAATCTCTGCCTTTGTTACTGTGCTTACTTTCCCACTTGCTGCATATTCTTTTGCTCTAGTGGTCAGCTTTACTGATCGTACCCATTTACCTAAGAAATTTCACCCAGTCACTCACCTTATAGCATGGTAAGCCCATTTACTCAAACACTCACTCTGACATTATCAGAAGCACTATCAAGTATCAATTTCCTGCGCAAGGAGATGCTATTCTTTAAAGCACTCAGTAGTAGTAACACTAATATGTAAAACCATGAACTGCTATTTGCAGTCCTGTTTCAGTACAATTTTATTTTTTGGTTTTTTTTTAATATAGCATCATTCTTTTCTTGCACTGCAATAGGATGTGTAGGAGGTGTAACAGCACCTCATGGTCAATTCAAGCTTATATTTTTAAAATACTCAACTGCTATGTGAACTACAATATTAACTGCAGTCCCCGGTTACAACTCTAGGGGTTTTGGTACTGCCCAAAACATGTCACGGAACTGAACTAGAAGTCTTCCTTTGTTCTTATTTTTCCCTTGTTTTCTTTTTTAATTGTAGTAAGGATCCTTAAGGAGGAATTACATAATAGATTAGATCAAAATATCAAATTATATTTAATAATGCAATATTAAAAGTAATCTTGACTTTTTTCAAAAAAATTCATGTCACGCTTTTGTCTCAGCATGTACCCTCTAAAGTATTTAAGGGTCTTAAGAGCCTCAGGACAGGATTTTTTCTATTGACTTTAATCATGGCTATACAGTACTAATGAAAAATAGAAGGTGTCTAAGCTATGAAGAACAGAGATGACAAGTGAAGTTAAACATGTAGCACTGGTACGAGCATCTGTGAGATGTCTAACATTCCTACCGCCAGAACATGAGCTCCCTTTCTGACTTGTCTCCTTGCTGCATAAAGCTGCAATGTCTGAATTAATCTTAAGTTTTGGACTTAAGACTACCCTTTCCCATTTTTCAGAAAATTAATAACTTAGAAATATTCTAAACCCATCAAGGAACATTTTGATCAAGTGGATGAGATTTTCCAAAAGAGAACTTTGAAGTGTCCAGTCTCATTGAATCATTTTTTTGGCAGCAGGAGTTGCCCCATTTGGAAAGCCAGTCCGTTTTACAGCGTCTTGAAGAACCACCCCAAACGGAATGCACTTGCAATGCCAAGGCCTAACATTTACTTTTTAAGTTTTTAAATTTTCTTTTCTTTTCCCTCCTGATTATTTATTCAGAACCCCCACAGCAAATCAAATGCTTTCACAAAGCAAATGCTTCTGTCATGTCACTAAAAATCTGCATTCTAGAAAAAAAAAGCACAAGGCATTTCATTTTCACATTTGTGGTTCCTGAAATCACTGACATAAGGGAAAACATTTTCACTTAAAGTAGTCAAAATGATAACTGACCTTTCACTTAGGCTGACCAAATGTATTATGTGCCACTCAGTCACTGGGATCTATCATTCTTAATTAGCATCTACACAATAAAATAGCTCAGCTCAGAAGTGTATTAATTACTGTTTTATGACTCTGCTTTCTATTCTCCTGGCTGTACAGTACCAACCATAAAATGCTGGGGCCTTTTCCAGCACAAAGGGGCAGTATGTGTTATGTGTGATTCATGAAGGTTTCATTAATATTTAAGTTCATGTGGTTTTGAGAAGCTGAGGGGAATAAGCTGTTTCTTCTTACTTCACACCCAGAGGATTTAGCTCAATTTTCAGGGTAGTACAAATCGCACAGTGTGATAGGACAGAAAATCTGCTTTGTATATATCCTTTCTTTCTTACTGCAATCCATGAATCAAAATAAAACCACAAAAAATATGTCAATTCAGGCAACTCTCTTCAAAATTCTGTGTACTGATACAAAAATATAATGGAGAAGAAATCAAAGAAAACATCATTCTTTTGAACCACCAGCGTTGGCTAGAGGAAAAGAATCATCTACCATATTCTTTGTATTTAAATTAACATGGGTTTTTCCCCTTTTTTTAATGATGTTGCAGTTCAAAGGACAGAGTGATAATAAACCATCATTTGCTAAAATACTTCTCATGATGTGTCATTTGAGACCATGTACATCACACCCAAAGTTTAGAAATATAATCTATCTGAATGAACTGGCTACAAGTTGAAACTAGAAAGAAGGATTCATTAGTCTTTTATTTCAGAGACCTGTCTGGGGCAAAGTGCATGACTATAGCTCAAAGGAAAAACAAAAGCAGCAGAAAGATGAAATACTGAAAGATTAAAAAAACCCTAAAACTTGCTTAGCGCCAAAAAGATCTATATACAAACATGTAACCAGAAAATGTAAGATTTTCCTGCACAAGTTACTTGGCCTTGAACACATGTTCAACACCAGGCTGGATGAGGTAGGAAGTGTTCCTGCCCACGGCAGGGGGGTTGGGACTAGGTGACCTTTAAGGTCCATTCCAATCCCTTAACATTCTATGATTCTAATACACGCATAAAGATTCTTAACTTTAAGAAACCAGAGTACTGCGACTGTCCAGCTTCAGTCCTGCTCTGCAGCTCTGGCTGCCAGAGTGGATCCCGCTGAGTCCACGGCCTCGTTTCCAGAGAGGAAAACCCATGGGCACCAATAGGCAGATTGTGCTGTGAGCAAGTGCAGAGTGTGCAGGACAGATTCACATCCCTGAGATCAGAGGAGATCTCAGCTTTAAGTTTTCAGTGAAGAGAGAAGGGATCAAGCACCTTTACCAGCTCTCTGCTTCCCATGCTGCTTTCTTCCTAAGAACTCATCTTTATCGCAGAAGATATCACAGGATCACAGAAACCACAGAATTTTTTAGGTTGGAAAAGACCTATAAGATTCTCAAGTCCAACCGTTAACCCAGCAGAGAGCATCAACAGTCTAATCAACAGATTTGAATCAGCAAATATTTGGCCTTATGATTATGCAGCAGCTGTACCTAAAGGGAGAATAAAGATTCAGAATACAAAACAGTTAGGTGGTCACCTTGATAATGATGTTAAGTCAATTGAAATAAAGTGGATACCTCTTATGTCAGTCCTGGATTATTTTTAGCACTACCTCAGTAAAGCACTGATGACAGCATTAACCTGTTAATATGCAGTACGATAAGATTCATCTGTCTTGGAGCCAAGAAAATTTAGCCTAGTAATACGGAACAGTAGGTTATGCCAGGAACTGGGGGGGCTGCCACCTCCTGAGATGAGAAATCACAGGAAAAAAATCAAAAGTCAGTTGCACCTTTCCTGCAGTTTGGAGGGAGAAGAGAAACTGAGAGAAATATTGATGCTGATTTTAGTGAGACTAAGATTTCATTGTTCATTTTTGGAAATGTCAAAGATCCATCAGATTTATGGCTGGAAAGGACTAAATTTCAAGTCATTGCTGCTGGATGGAACCCAGTAATTTGTATTTGGTTAAAACTTGTTGTGCTGGGCTAAAGCAGTCCTGTAAAAAGACATCCCATTCTGATCTGGATAAACCAAGAGACCCCACTGGCAGTTTCTCAGTCGATCTTTTCTAATCTGAATTTGTAAGACTTCAGCTTCTAGTCAGGAGTTTTTTCTACGCTTGAAAAAAGATTTTTATTAGGACTTTGGCTTTTGTACTCATGAACATCCTATACATGGAAATTAAATCATCTCTGAAGTTTTTTTTTGCCTATGAGCTAGAAGGGCATAACTGTAAACAACTGCCAAGCATTTAGGGACATGTGGAGTGATGTGATTCATCTTCCCAAGTCACTGTTAGTATTACTGATGGAGCCCTTCTTTTTCTGGGGATGGCTGAACACCTGGCTGCCCATGGGGAGGGGTGAACGAATTCCTTGATTTGCTTTGCTTATGCACACAGCTTCTGCTTTACTTCTTAAACTTCATCTCAGCTCACAAGTTCTCTCACTTTTACCCTTCTGATTCTCTCCCCCATCCTGACACAGGAGACGTGGGGAGTGAGCAAGTGGCTGTGTGAGGCCAAGTTGCTGGCTGGGGTTAAACCACGACGGTCCTTTCGGACTTTAATTAGTATTTGTGCATTTATCCTCTAAACATTTCTCATCAGCTGTGATTTCCCACTAATGACAACTTTTTTGAGATTTGTCAGTTAAGTAGTTCTTAACTCTGGACATTGCTGGTATTTTACAAATCTAAATTTTAATGCAAGTATATGGCAAATCAGTTACCTCTAACAAGCCTAAAAATACTTCCTATAAACATCAAATACACAAGCTGAAATAGTTTTCTTCTCTGATTTCTCTACCTCTGTAAAAAACTAACTCAGGTAGGACCTAGCCTTCTTTTTAATGACATACAATACTCACAGTGTTATCTTTGGATCACAGTTCTCCTTAAATTATGTACAGTCAACTGGAAAACCATTCTGGTTCGTGAAATATGTAAAAAATATAATAAAAGGATATAATAAAAGAAGTTATTATAAATATATCTATTTTGCAATTAGTTTACTTCTGGTGAGACACGGAGATGAAATTTGGAATTAAAATGACAACTAGGAGGAAAAACAGTTTCCATCATATCTCAAAAGAATTTCTGTAATTTTTCTTTGTTCTTCCACTTAGGGAAATTAAGTTTTCTTTAATATTTGTCGACACTCAGGGCTTCACCCTTCTGAAGTTTTGAAACTTGACTCCTGTTTTGATTTTGAAATTTTTTCTTCTTTGCTTAGACAAATTTTTCCTCAAAAGAATTCTTCCATCAAGTCCAAATGGTAACACATACTGCACTTTTAAAAAGTTACATACATGGGCAAATAACATGAGAAAGACACAGTCTTAACAGGAAACAAATCTGAAATGTACTTGATGCTAAAAGGTTGGAGGAATAATCAAATTACCAAAGATCTCTTTTGTACTGAATGACTGACAAAGTATAATCTTGGTAAAGACAGATTGTCTACTGAGCCATACATGTGCATACTCGTTATGTTGTGCTAAACATTAAGAGCTACTTTCCACTTACGTGAAGCACAAAACCCTGAGAACAAAGGAGTAAATCCTTTATAGACCAGTAATAGCCCACTGGGTTATTTAGAAAAACTGAACATGTATTCTTCTTCATTTATTGTTCTAAACTTTCAATTAAGGTTACAAATACCTGATCACAAGAAAGCCACAGGTGTAATCTGAAATCAAGAACCCTATCAATTCAAAATAGATGAACCAATATAATAGCCCATCTCCTCTCAAATCAGGAGAAACCAATTCATATGTAAAGAAAGTTCATAGTTCCATGTACAGGTGAAATATGGGTTAGATCAAAAAAGGCAGTTCATATAGGTTAAGCTCAAAATAATAGCTGGATGTTTTCATTAAACATTTCACCTCACTGATTAACATTTCTAAAGTATCTGATGGCAATATTCTGCTTAAAATAGAGTAACTCATTACTATTGTTATTACTACTATTATAATTTTCCTTCTTAGATCCCTCAGTGATATCCTTCAGACAACTATTCATTTGTTCAGTGCATAGGTTGCTGCTACTGCTCTCATCTGTAGAAATATGCTGCTAAAATAACAGAAAGTAACTTCAACCTTTACCCAAGATACTACAGTCAAGGGTTTACTTGAACTTGGGGCCTGATCCTGTAAACATGTTTAGTACACCAAAGAGAAGAGTTTGCTACTTCAACCACTCCCCCTGATTTCAACATCATGATTTAAGGACTTTGCTTGGTCAACTCAACCCTTTGGGCATTGTTCTTTATTTTCCATTGCACAAAAATAAGTGACTAGCTATTTCAAATCCCTTACAGCCAAGGGAGGCAACATCAAGGTGGAAGACAAATTGGCATGAGACTGTTTTGCAGATTTTTATGCATATTATTTTGGACAAGACAGTAGTTACACCTTCCAAAGAGAAATCAGGTATGCCAATAGGTAACTCAGGATCTGTCAAGGAGAAATTGAAAGGATGAGGTCTGCCACTTTCCATCTCTAGTTAAATGTCAGGTTCTGCAGCCTCATTAGTAGGACAGCTATGACTTTCAAGAAGACCCAAGGAACTTTCCTTCTTGAAAATGAGTCAGTCAGGAGGACATTGGGTATATCACAAGACTGGCCTTTAAAGATCCATGAGACTGTGAGAATGTACTGATATGTTTGCATCCTCCTTTTCAATGTACTCCTCTTGTGTGCTTTTAACACAAACACAACAAAACCGGCAGCAGTTACAGTATCAGTTCTTCTATGGCAACATTCCAGCAGAAGCACATGAAGTTAAATTTATCTTAATCTTCAGCCTCTCCTACCTCTGGCTTGTGCAAGAAGTGGTAAAATCAAAACTTTCTCCACCAAAAAAAGAACACATCAAAATAATAAATTAAGGTAGCAATGAAGTATTTAAGACGGCTGTCTATCTTACATAATGCAGCTCATCATAAGCTCCCTCACTACTGAACACTTAGATGTGCTTTTTTGCAGATGGCAGAGACTTCCCTCCAAACGAATCAGCTTACTCTGAAGGTAGCAAGCATCTCCTTCTTCCTTAGCATGTTGCTCCTCAGTCCAAGGAGGAAGGAGGAAGTTTTATGTGGGAAAATGTAAATGACTTACAAAGAGTACTGATGTGTTGGAAGAAGCAGTTGCCCTACAGGACCTGGCTAGCTCTGACCAGGGAGGTTTTGGAAAGAAGCTGAGTTGCCACACTTTACTTGCATCACCCCAGGCACAGCCTGAAGATGCTCCCTTCACGGGTTAGTGTCCTAGAAAAGGATGAAATTTCTCCACACCTAGCTGCCTTGCCAATCTCCTCTGAGGAAAAATTTCTCTCTAACACCAGATCTAGAGATTAGTTCAACTCTGTGCGTGTGAGTGAATATTATAACTGTGTTTTCTGACAGCAATTCCTAGGACACCCTCTGTAGACTCCCCCAAAAACGAATGAGCCCCTGAAAGATTCCATTGTTCTGTAATTCCCACTTAAAGACATAATCCGCATTTTACGCCATAAGTGATTGACACAGAGAGGACTCTTACGCCACAAGATTAGAGCTTAAATGCTCCTAGTAATAAAAATGGAGACCAAGGATGTATTAGCAGAATTATTTCTAAATAAATTCTTTCCAAAGCTTTCTGTCAGCCATTTCAAACACTATTTTGGGGTCACCCACAACTCACATTTCTTTTGCTGTGTCACATGCATAGATCTTCCTTCTGCATTTTTTCAGCCTTATGTTGCAAGGGCTAATAATCTGGCAAAGACAAGAAACAGTGCAGCAAACGGCACATTACACCTTTTCCGAGATTACTTTTAAGTCCTATTGCATGTTTAGGAATCTTTTGCCTAATGTTTTAAGCCAATGACTGCCATGGTAAAATAAAATGAATAAAAAAAAAAGTTTGATTTAGAACAAATTCTGATTTGTGAATACAAGATAATTTACAGTGAACACTATGGGAAGCATACCAGGCAGCAGAGACTTGAGATCACACCCAGCAGCTCATCCTGATGGCTGCAAACTAACTTCTGAGCATCCTTGTGAATGAAGATCTTATCTGGGAGATGGCAGAGAAAGGACTTAAGCACATAAAGTATTGATGGCATCCTTGTGCTGATCCTGTCTCATCCCCTCTTACAGTTATTTATACAAGCAGCTCCCCCAGTTGGTAGCTGAACAGAAAACTATTTGGACACAGCTCATTTCCTTTTAATCACCTGTATTTTTGTTCATTTGAAAGTCTCTGTAGTTGAAGTCTTTTTAAGAGCAATGACTACTATAAAAGAAATTGATTGCTTCAAAACTCTGACCTAGCCCAAATAAAAAATAACTGCAGCCACCACAGCAGTTGAATTTCCATCTTGTCCCATGCTAGGAGTCTAAATAGAAGGCTGAAGTGAACATAGAATTCACATGGTTAGTCTTGGAAAACATGTGGACTGGGTTGCTGTCTGGGACTTCAAGTGGGACCAGAAGACTACACTAATTTTCAAAAGACTGTTTTACAAGGAATGCCTTCCCTCTGTGCATGGAAGAGGCAAGTTATCATGTCATCAGAGCACATCAGAGAAGCTTCATTGACTTCAGCAGACCTACATCATTCTGTACAGTGGGAGAGGAGTCCTGCATCAAGGAGTGACACACAGTAACTTCTTGGCTCCTTCAGTGGGCCTGAAAACCACATTGCTTTCTCATAACTTTATGGCAGGATTCACACAACGTTTTGTGTCATTCACTTTACAGAATCTGGAAACTGTTTTACTCACTTTGACTTATGTTTCTAATGACTTTGCTAATGACTGGACCTCCCCCCAATATAAAATGTTCAAGACTTGCTTCAGACCCTTAACACAAACCCCATTCCCTAATAGGGTATTAGCAGCACTTACATGACGGGATTAATTTCAAAATTGTATTATTTCTTAAAATGAGCCATTTTCTGGATATGAGAGGTCAGATGGAGAAATGTAACAAGACAGAAAGCAGTTTATTTCAAGCCACAGATGTTTACCTTTTGCCTTGCTTATATATCATGGAGAACATGACAGGCTTGCCATACGCAGGGTTAAGATCAGACATGTTCTACAAGCCTTTGTAGTAGAGAACTTAGATTTTGTCAGATGAAAGAGGTCTTGCTGCTTTCAGAAACACAGTAAACCCTGTAAAAATGAGTTCCATGCAATGAATTATTCCTCACAAGGTAAATTTTCATGATTTCTTTCCAAGATAACTCACAAACATTCAAGCTGTCCTAGTCTGTGGAGCTGCCAACTGTGGTGATCTTCCTGTTAAACATCAAATTTTCTCACCTTTCTACCATGATAACTAGAAATTTCACACAAAACCGCCTAGAATTAAAAATTTTAAAAAAGGCATGAGAGTTGTGTGAAACGTAGCTTACAACACATCATGCCGTTTTCTTTCGATTTGTTTTCTGACAGACTCAGAAAAATGTATGCACCTTTTTATGAAAAAGCAACACCATCTGTGACCCACCTTACAAGTCCTATATTCCCATTTACACGAAAAAGAGTTGTTCCATAAGAAGGAGATCTAGTTTAGAATTTTTTGTTACTTAAACCTAAGAGGTTTTCACTCCATAGTCCACAAATAATCATGTAAGAAAGGAATTATTTCATTTCTGAGTGAACACTAAAGGATAAATTCTCTGTGTAAGTCAAGAAAAAAGAAACAAAATATAAACAGTGGATTGTTCCATAAATATTATGAAAGGTTTTGGATTTATCTGAAAAGTATATACCAATTACCACAAGCTGATGCATCATCTCTCTCACCCACTTTCTTTTTCTGTGTATAATAAATTTGATAACTTTAAAAAGGAAAAAAAAGTGAGTTTTATCATGCAGTGCTTCCAGAATTCCAAAGCAATAACATGAAAGTGCTACTTTTATTTTTTGATAAAGTAAAATTAACTTAAATCTAAACATCCTCAGGGCAGTAAGAGTATTATTTTTCATCACCACAAACCAATCCAACTGTTTCTCAGTTTTTAAGAACTACCTTTAGATTTTAATATGAAAATCCAATAACCCCTCCTATTTTTAAATCCATTACTTACACTGTTTAGTCACATCATGGTGCCAGCATAGAGCATCACTGTTAGATATTGAAACCGAAGTAATTTTCATTTACCGTCACATCCACTAACCATTCATTATCCACTGGGCAGAATTCAAAGATGAGTGCAGGAATTTAAGAAAATGATGTGACTAATAAAAAAAGAAGCATAGTTTTTAAGAGAGGTTGCTATATCTTTAATATATATATAGATAGATATACGTATCTGAGGGGTCCTGGAAAAAAAACTTTTTTCATTTTAGTCTGGTTAAATAACAGCTTTAACACACACATTTATTCATACTCTAAAGTTTTCAGAAAAGAACTGGAATTTTTTTTTAAGTGGACTGTGGCTTCTAAGGTGACAGCCTGAAAGAAGTAAAATGCCTCTGGGTACTGCAGGTGACTTTCCATCATCATCATCATCTCCAAAGCTGGTGACTCTTCTTACCTAGTTTCTAACATGCAGAGAGGACAGAGAGAAGAGGAAGACTGACAGTCTGTACCACAACAAGAGAGCTGTTATGCACAGGAATTGTTACTGCCTTTCATATTCAAGGTACGCTAGCACACTTTCCAAGTAATGAATAGCCTCTTGTCCACAGGCAAAGTGAAGAACTGGTGTGGATCTCCAGTGAGCATATAGGACATTGAAGCCTGTTTAAGGATTTAGCTTTGCAATTTACAGAACATTTCTAGTGATTTCAAGGGAATATTAAGATGTGTAGATAACTGTAAAGACCATATAAAGACAAGATAGAAGAGGTGAGGAGTTCCCCACAGCACTATGATTTCTTTAGTACAGCAGCACTGTAGCATTTGTATCCTGCCCATCCCAAACAGCACAGGCAGCGTCCAACCCAGCAAGATGGAGAGTTCTTATGGTGCCGGTAGCTTTAACTTTCTGTTACTTTTTGTGATAATGCCTGGCTGTTTCATTACAGTCATGTTCATTCAAATTAAAAATGCAGTCTTCTCATACACTATTCAAGCCTGTGAAGCAGTCTGATATGTGTTTCTAGCTGTTCTACTGCTTGTATTCATGGCCTTTAGGTGTGTCCATGTCTGTGGCTGTGCAAAATGACTCACCTGATTTCTCATGAACATAGCCTGATTTCAGTGCCTGCCTCCTGGTCCCAAGAAGACCCTGCCTACATGACAGAACTGTTCAGTGCCAGGCAGCCTGTACCAGTGCACAGGCACAGTATAACTTTCACTAGCTGCAAGAGAAGAGCACAGCCAGCTTCAGAGGAGCTGCTCACACCATGCTTCATTCCATTATACTGGGCAGTGAACAATTCATTACAAATTTTTTAGTTCATCTGATGAAGAAAGAAGACACAAAAGTGGGGTAGTTGTAAATAAAACATCATCTATTTCAAGAGGTTTTGTGGAGATGGAGTGCCTTCTCTGGCTCCAGTACAGCCAGTTTTAACACTGCTAGCACTTACAGTGGGTACAGGATGAGAAGCCAGTGCACAGTCAAAGAGGTCTTTCTCAAGTCACTGAATAGCAACCAGTCTTTCATGACCAGGTATTTAGACAGTTGGGACTGCATCACAGCCAAGGTGGTGGAAGTTAGATACCTGAATTCACCTTCCAACAAGTTTGTAATTATTACTATTAATTTGACATTGTTACTATGCATGTTAGAGTTGTTTTGGTTTTTTTTAATATGACATTATTTAAATGTCTAACTGTACTTACATTTAAGCAGCTCTTCTTAAAACTTTTTCCCATTTAACATTTCAGTGCAGAATAAACCACCAGCCTTATCCATCACTTACACAAACTCCCATCTGTACTTGCAGTCAGATAAGAAGGCTACACTACAAAAAGAACAAAATCACTTCCCCTGCCCATTATGGAAACTAGAATTAATTCCACTGATCTGCACTCAGGCATCTTTAATTAAAAGATCATAAGCATATAAGTGGCTTTGATTTCTTATTCTAATGTCCTCCTCAATTATTTATTATACTCACCTTCTCACATCTGTACACATTTTTCTATTAGATGAATATAAAATATAAATGTTGTTGCTCTTTTGAGTATTTCCACCTGCAGTGCAAATGTTTTAACTCCTTATTCAACTTAGGCAAATATACGTACAAGCCAGCCTTGAGATATTGACTGTGCTGAATCTATCTACAAAGCCATCTGAGCTTTTGAAATGCTCTTTACCTGTCTGATACCTGAATAACCACAAGAAACCTTCTGCATTAGCTTTTTCACCAGCTCGATTCTCCTACTAATGAGTCACTGTACTAAATCATACCCTAGGAGGTTTTCCCCCCATGTGCAGGTGCGAATGAAGTTTACAGGGCCTTAAGTACTTATCAGGTGTGAATACCCCACTCCCCTCTAGTTTGGAAAGCTCTAGAAAGAACTCAGCAGTCTGTCCAAAAGGGCAATTGGGAGCAAGTCTCCAATTTTATTTCCCTGCTTATATAATTTAAAAAAGATAAATAGCAGCTAAAACTTTCCTAGGTGCATCTATTACATTATTTGTTGTAAGCAATGGTAGCTACAAAGCATTTGCACTAAGTACTATGAAATACAACGTTTCTATGTACTTCATTTTCCTTTCATAAGTATTTCTTCAATTTCATCCTCTACATCAACACATACTTGTCCATGTAACAGAATGGCTCTGTTCTATCCCTAAAGAAAATAAAAATAATTAAACTGGTAATCACATTCACAACTCTGAAATTTTAATCCAGGACTGCAGTATGTCTGATCCATCACAAAAGATCTCTGAAAACCCTTACTAAGTAAAGCCAGTACTCTCAAGTGTACAGAGCTAATAGAGCAAAACCAGCTCACCACAGTTTTTATTATAAACAAACATCTTCTGAAGACGCTAAATCAAAATCTATGAGCAAACAAAAGTATTCCACGAAAAAGATTACAGAGAAGGAGCCCCATTTCATTACAGAAGACTGGAAGCTCTTCATCCCTTTTCTTTTTAGCATGGATAATTTTATTTAAAAGAGCACATGTGTTTGTATCTGCACAGAAGCTAAAAATCAAACCATTATGGGTTCTGGATAATAAATTACAGGAGACTTTTTTCCTAAATGAAGGGAGAAGTTATGTAACTTCATTTCTCGGAGGGATAGGATGGATAGAGAATACAAAGGAAGGGTTTGCTCATAATCTAAGAAACAGGAAAAATCCTAGAAAATAGAGCTTTCTCCAGTTTCAGAGGACTTGAAGCTTTAGCAAGAGCAAGGGACAACACACAATGCTATTTTGTTGAATAAAAATAAAAATCTTTCACTCAATTTGTAACTCAGAATCAAATCAAAATGAGTAAACCTTGCTGAATTCAAATACACCTCCATCCCTTCAAATACAAGAACCCTATGATGAATACATTAACCTATCCAAAGTGTGCACACAGAAAGGCTCAAGAGTTCACGACCAGTCCCTGGGCAAAAGCATCACTTTTGGAACATCCCCTTCCACTCCTGGCACTGTAGTTCCAGAATGAGACAGACAGGAGAGCTGACTCTCCTGCAACATGGACTGTCATTTCCACCATCACAAGTAGTGTGGGTTAAATACACCATTAAGATGACATGACAGATAGTGAGATCCATTATTTTTTCAGTCAGAGCAGCCATCGGGAGAAAATCTACAATTTAGACTGCATTGTAAAGCGTTCTCTTTTACATGAACGCATAAATAAAAGCAGAGATTACAAAGCATTCATTGCAAAGACCTTATACTGTCTAAATTCATGAATTTTCCTCAGATGAAGATTTTCGTCTCTCTTAGGCAATAAGTAAAATTAAACTTCGGTATTTCAACGGATGACTATTGGATTATACATCATTTTTGCCACTGGAATGTCAGATGGGTCTGCATTTGAAATTTGTTTTTAAATGCCTTAAAAATTAGGCAAAATTGCATTAATTAAAACTGGATTAATTGAAATCAGACTGATTAAACTGACTATTTAATCAGGACATTGACTATTACTCTTTTTCTAGATTGGCTGTCTACCCAATGAAAGTCCTCATATGTAATCTGAAAAGTACTGCTGGCCAGTATCTGGAGATCAAAGCAAAGACCTGATCCTCCTTGGCCTTAAATGATGGCTGCCATTTCCACACTATTATGACCAGAGTTTATTCTACATTGATCAAGATTTCAGTTATAGCAGCAAATGGTCTAGAAGTGACTCTTGAGTCAAAATGCATTCTCCAAGAGAGTTTTAAATCTTCCAGAAATTCAGAAGCATAAAGATGAGAAAACCCTCCTATAAACTTTACAGAGAAATTAAGAGTAGAAATATACACACACACACACATTTTCTACTTTAAGCCTTTTCCCCCTAATTTGTATTATGTGGTAGAATTACCTGTTTTCACATTGGAAGGATCAGTCGCATAACTGTTGAGATTTTGCCCTGCTACAGAACCAGTATATACTTCAGAGCAGCTTATTATTATACCTACATGTATTAACCATTTATTTTGAGGTGACAGATGATTACTCAGCAGTTAAAAATGCCAAGTGGACAGACATCTAGTGAGTAAAGCTGAATAAGAAAGTACAGAGGTCAAGGCTGCACTTCAGTTCTGAAGCTTCTTTATTCTCAACCTGAAATTCACAGTCTGTCACCTTTCCCAGGTGCCAGTCTAAACCAAGTCCCTCCTGAATGCTGATGTTTACTTGCCAACTCTTCCATTCATTTACACAAGATGCTGATCTAAGCTGAACAAAACCACCTTCCTCTGATGTCCCTTGTGGTTTTGTACATATTCATACACCTTAAACATGTTCCTCCATTGTCTCTGAGAACTTACAAGCAGTACATCTGGAAGGAAAAGAGGAAAAACACACTCAAGAAAAGATAAAATAGAAGAGGGAATATGCTGGGCAGGGAGAGGGTCTGCAGCAACGATAGCCTTGTCTTCTGCTTGAGACACTGAAAGACTCTACAGCAGTGGGAGACACTGCTAATATCCTGACTGTAAAACTACAGCTTGCTGAGAAACTGTGAAGAACAATGTGCATGCTTCTTAGAGTCTTTATAATAATCCCTCCCATGATTTTCTCAGGATAAGTCTGCAGTCATTTAAAAATATCCATTATAAAAACCCGTGAGCCACAGTGAGAGAGCCCCATTACCACCCATGCTGAGGCTGCTCCATGCCACTGTTCAGTGTGACACACATATCCATGTAGTTGGCCTATCATGCCCAACCTGCTGCTGAGTTGAAAAATGCCCAATGCCAACATTTTACCATGCCAGTGGAAATACATTTTTTGGCTCATTTCCACATGTGGTTTAAATAAAGATTTCAGGAGAGTGGAGTGATTTAAAAAACATGATTGATTCTACTAACACCATAGATAAGAAACAGAGAACAGTAAACTTTAAAAAATTAAACATTTTGCTTAAAACCACTTACATGTATTTCAGGAGCTATGTTTCAAATGCAGACATTAATACAATTACTTTTTGTTAACGATTCACTTTGATAGTTTTAACACTACATTTTTCACTGTTCAAAACTTACTTGGAAGTTGAACAGAGTTAGAGATATACAAAATATAGGTCAGTCCTGTCTATCACTGATTAGTCAAATGTATTTATTTATTTATTTTTGCAAATACATGAAATTAATTTCATACATTTTTTATGCTCTTATTAAGTCTCTAAAAACTTGTCTTTTTTTTATTCTCTTTTTTTTTTCTGACTGTATTCAAAATATTATTTCTGAAAGATGGGCTTTAAGTGCCAATTCCTAAAACCCAAGCAAGAAAATAGTTTCCAATGAAGATATGGGGCAGTAAGCCTCTCCTGCCTCTCTCCTTGCCTGCAGCCAGCCAGCAGTAGAGCCAGTGTAGTTTACAAGAGCCCTAAGGGGTCCTTTCTCCAGTTTCTCCAGGCCCTGTTGTGCTTTATAACCCTACATACAAAAATAATCCAGAGTGCAGGAAGGACCCGTGTCCCTGTGTGGCTGCCGCCATCCCCCCTTCCTCCCTGCTCTGGAGCCGTGGGCCAGAACTCCGCTGTGGAGGGGAGTGGGATTTGCCCTTCCCTACCAAAAGGCACAGAGCAGCATTTTGCTAAAAGGGAGAGATTTCACAGCCTAACAGCACTGGGATAACGTTAAGCAGCAACATGTCTGAATTTGAAGGGAAAGAAAAAGAAAAAACCCAAATATTTCACATCTTCCCCAGGAGATTTTCCCAGCTACTCCTTGCCTGCCCAAACCCCCTTATTCTATCAGTGTATTAACAAAGCCAAGGAGCTCACGCTGTGGCATCTCATCGGAGGGCACTGGAGTTAACAATGCAACTGTGAGCTCCAGTGGCCATGGCAACAGTAGCTAATTCTTCTTCCCAATCAGGGTGGCAATTCTCTCCCATGGCTTGAATCAGTTACAAAACAAAATACTCTCAAAGACCTTTCAGAGCCAATAGCCTCGCAGCTAATCTGCTAATAGGAAATAATCTGCAGCTAATATACACATTCCAGGGCAGCAGTGTGTTTTCTTAATACTTTGTTACATGGGCCTCTTTCCAAAGAAAGCAGAGCAAAGAATAGAAAACAGACATTCATTAAAAATAGCATAATACTACCTGGCCACTATTAATGCCTGAAACGTGCTGCAACTTGCATGGCTCTTAAAATGGTGATTTGGAGTGACAGCACTAGATAGACTGAGCTCAATGCAATTAGATCAAAAAAAGTTACATACAGTATGAGTTAGCAGCTAGTTCATGTGAAAAATCAGCCTTGAAATGATTTCCACATTGCTCTCTTTTCATTTACAGGATCTGTGAACAAAAGCACTGAGTTGACAGGAATGTCCATCAGTAATACAAAATTCTAGATGAATACAGGAAAACAGATACTAATAAACACACACTTAGAGTACACTTATCTAACTGTGTGATGGGAGTTTAGCCATACATTCTTCCACCTACCTTAAACACAGGAGTAAATAGCAAATGGATGGTGGGTGAGAAAGGAGTGCTGAAAAACTAACAGTGAATCACTGATTTTGCATCAGTCATGTCAGTAAATCTGCACAACATGCCTTTACTTTGCTCTACCAAAGGAAGGACTACACTTCTGAAAGCTGGAGTATATTGGCTCCAGTGTGTTGTGTTTCAGGTGTGGGCACAAAGGCAGGGTGAGCTTCAAGAACATACACACTGCCATCTTGTATGTGTAATTCAGACAGAGATGCAGCACTGATGTTGTATTAAGGAAAGAATTACACCTCCATTCCTAGCACATCTAAATGTGCCAATGGAGGTGGTTGTCACAGGAAATAACTCTCACAGCTTCACAACCATGTTCATTCACCGCAACCAACCCAAACCACCTATTTGCACCACCAACACAGTACAAGTGAAACTAAAAGTCTCTCAGTGCTTAGGCGTATTTACACTTTCTTTCTTTTTCCCCTCTAGGGGTAAAGCCAAGAACACCTGCTCATGTCAGGCCACTGCACAGGCATCAAACAGAATTAAAAGACTGACTGCAGATTCTGGCAAAGACTGAGAGAGACAAAGTAATAAACACATCGATTAGTGCGGTGCAACAGATTGTCTTCAACTATCTGCTACAATTGTAGAAGCACCTCTCATTTGGGCTGCCAAAATATTTCATTTCTAGACTCTCTTGTAAACTTCTGAAACTTCCATTAATCAGCGTGACATTTCATAGATTTTTCTCTTGTTCCTAAGATGATTACTCTTCACTGTAATCTTAAGGTGTAACAGATAAAAATTCTGTGGCTATACTTAATATAAAAGCTGTTTTCTTTTAAATTAAAAAAACAAAAAATATATCTTTCCATTACGATCTTATTTTTACTGTAATGAAAACTCCTTAAGTACTGAAATGTGAAAAGGAAGGTAGCTCAATGTAACACGCAAACAATTTTAGCAGCAAAAACACTTCAGATGCTCCAATTCAGAAATATTGTGTAAGTACCCAGCCAAAGGCCTTTAAAAATGGCAGTTCTCCCAGTTCACAAATATGAGAGATACAGTTTAAGTAATATTCAGAGCACAGCTAATGGTGAAAGACCTTCTCCAGACCAGGAACCATCTTCTTTATAAGCAATTGCTTTAGTCTCTAACTATCTCAAGACTTCATGCAATGCAATCCATTTCCACTTTGTGTGTCATTCCCCAGGTAAACTAGATGGTTTGTGAGAATGAGTGAAATCGGTCACCTATACATTTTTCTAATGATTGACAGCAAGCTCCTCCTGTACTTGCGGCATTTATGAGAGCTGCTTCCTGGGTGAGTTCTTTCTGAAGTCATCCCAGGAGCTCCTGTTGCATGCCCTGGGAGCCCGGAAAGCTCCCAGAACAGGATCTCTTCACAAGGCAGTCTGCTTCTCTGGAACATCCAGGAACATTATCTTTGCACATCTGTAAATTTGTCTGAAACAGACTGAAATGCTGACAAGTTTCTGGGTAAGAGCAGGAGGAGCAGAAATGACTGTACAGACATATATAAACATCCTTCCCTCCATAAATGCAAGAAAAGGATTCCATAAAGCGACGTTACAATGTATACAAGCCCAATGCAGAGCGATAAATCAAATTTTGCTTGACCTTGCTCAGAACAAGTAGTTTCACTGCTGATCTGTGGTTTATACATCAGCATTTAGAGTTTGGTGACAGCTATTTTATACAAACTGACCAACTGCACAATTCACCTTTTTTTGTTTGTTTATTTTATCCTGATACTGAGGTTCAATCCCACCCTCAAAACAGTCTGACTCATTCTAAGCACACTCTGCAAAGAGAATGGGATTTCAATAGTGGTCAGCACTAACCTACTTCTCTCCAACCACTGGCACAATAAGTAAATGCTCCTTGATTTTGATGGGAGAAACAGAAACAGGTCATTGCTGAGGGCTCTTGAAATTCCACCAGAATCTCTAAACAGGTCGAACATGCTGCAGTCTCACTGCTGTTTATCCCTGACAAATCCAGACCGTGTGATATCTGTTTATCTTGATATATATTTGAAGCTGTTGCTTGGGAGGAGATTGTGCAAATAGGTACAAACACCACCTTTTTATCTCATTCTGTCTTTCCCCAAGTACTGGAGAGTGATGGTTTGGTCCAGTAATGTGCTTGCCTCCACATTTCAATTCTTGCATCTTCTGTGTCTCAGCGAGAAAGAAAAAAAAGGCTGCCTGAGTCACTGTGTATTCCAAGTCTTGCTGAGAGCCCTGAATGTTGCCCATTTCTTAGAAAAAAAAGGAGAGAGGCAGAATAAGAGGTAGAAAATAAAAGCCGAAATCTTTAAAGTTAAATGATTTTCATCATTGAACAGTGCTTTTATTTTTCTTAAAATCAGTTTTTATAATTTGAGTTGTCATGACAACATGATGCAACACTTCACTGCCATGACAATGTGACAACTTTCAAAAACAGTAAGTGCTGTTTTTATTCTGTTTTTCAATCGCTCCCAAGGAAACAAGCTGTTATTTACTTCTGTGACAAAACTCATAGGATATCATAATGGATCCAATGTCAAGAAAAATTAAAGCATAGAATGGGGGAAACAGGGATGGAAAATGTGTTTTTGTGTACATAATTACTCCATAAAAAGTACACATTTTTTTTCCACTGTCTTATCCCAGTTCACCACCATAACTCTGCTCATTTCCACCTATGAATTCACTGACTTTCTCCATAACCTGACCAGAACCGATTAACCACAGCAGCATAATTGACTCAAAAATGCTCTGTTTTCTTAGCAGCAGTTTTAGTTGATGTTTTTATGCTTGGTTGTGTGCATTTTGATACTACAAAACAAACTGAAATAAATGAAACCTCTGTGTGACCACAAGCTAACTCCAGTGGAGTAATGTATTTGTAAATCCCATCAATTTATGTGAGACTTGTGTCTAAATTCTACGGGGATGATAAATCCACTGGCTAACTCTCTTCTAGATGGAGCCAAGAAATGTTTCCAGACACTAGAGCTTAGTTATCTATATTATGCAGTTGTGGGGGGAAAAAGAATTCACTGGGATTTCGATTC
Source organism: Rhagologus leucostigma (assembly GCA_013397725.1). Lineage (NCBI taxonomy): Eukaryota > Metazoa > Chordata > Aves > Passeriformes > Rhagologus > Rhagologus leucostigma. Next base: position 414,495 of record VZTD01000824.1, on the reverse strand, counting down.
TGTTTAGCAAAAATAATTCTCAGGAGCTAGCATGGACCAAGGACCACTCCTGAAAAGGCAGTATGGATGCAGCCACTTTGTTTTGGAAACTGAGGCAGTTTAAAACTACTAAAATACATCAGCTGGCCTCAGTGGCATGGGATGACCCTTGACACCGTTTTCCATATAGACATAGCCATTGTTTTCCTAGCAGCCTTTTTTTTGAGAAACATGAAAAAGCCCAAAACAGTTGATATTAAAACACATTATAATAAAGGCTTACTTCACGTGGGTGTGATGGAGGCTTTGTTAAAGCACAGTGATGCATTTATATAGCACTCACTACAAGACCCAACTTAACCACGGAAACTTGCTCCCTCAGTGCAGGGGAACACTTTGGCCCAGCCTCAGGGGGTAACCCCACACCTGCCTGCTGCCCAGTCCCTCCACCCTTGGCCAAACCATCCAAGCCCGGACACAGACACAGGGGTAGTGAGGAACCAGGGAGACTTTCAGCCTGATACAACTCTTGATGTGTTTTGAATATCAATGATCGCTTCCTTAAACAAAAGACAGTGCTGGAGCAAAGAAGCTGTAGTACTTTTAGAACACTACAGTTGAGAAATTGCTCTGTGTGTACAAACACACCTCTGTAACAAAATATTAAAGATATATATATGTGTATTTGTACATATATATACGTGACACATATATAGACCAGTATTTTTGGCAGCAAAGGTAAATCTGTTTCACCGCATCAATGTCTAATAAAAGAAAATGAATCACTCTATAGGGAGAAAAAAGAAGTACACTCTCATGATTGATATTTTACATAATTTAAAATATTTCATGTACTTTCACCACCCTATTCAGTGTCTAAGTGACTACTATTTATCCATGTCTGGCTCAGATAAAGGTAAGCTAAACTGGAGGTTTCAGTGCTTTGCTTTCTTTTCCGTAAGACCTCAAGACTTAATTTGCAACCTGCCTAGATGACTGGAGTTCACTAGGAGAAACAAAGCACAGAGGACCTAATAATTAGTCCCATCCTGAAGATCTCATCCAGCTCCCATTTTTCCACAATGGAATCATTCTATTGATTTCACTGTAACCTAAACCAGAAAAGAAGAGAATTATACACCAGCTCTTCATTAAAAAAAAACAAAAAACCAAAAAAAAAAAAAAAAAAAAAAAAAAAAAAACCAAACAAAAAAAACCAACCCCAAACAAACCAAGATCCACTTCCGCCTCCAAAATCCCACACAGTTCTCATTCCACATCTTTATATGTCTCTACTTATGAGTTCCTGTTGACAGAAACAGATATAGCCTTTGTTTCCATTGGTACATCATTAGCAAAGCAAAGTTGCCAAAAGCCAAAGTGGTTGGAGATGTTTTTTCACAAAAGTTGCCTATAAACATACTTTTGTTTATGTCTATCAGTCAAAATGTGCTTGTGCTTGTTGTCATACAAGCCTGCAGTCAGGATTATCTTGATTTTCTTCTCCTGACAGGTGACCAAAATCACAACACTTTCTGCTCTACACTCTTCAAAAAGCATCATACATTACATGAAGAATTGTTTCAAGTCATAAGCCTAGATATTGCCAGGAGGTGGAGAGGAGGCAAAATTCACAGCAGAGAGGAAAAAAAAGTGGGAACTTTAGAAAATCATCAGGTTTCCACATGCCATAACAGTGACTCAAGTCAGAAACCTATACACTGGGAACTTGTATTTTGACCCCAACATGCAGAAAGTAGAGACACTCACAGGCACCATCCAGATGGTAATTTGAACTAGCTGGCCACAGCATGGGTGACAAATCATCATTTAACATGGCCTATGGAACCAGGAAAAAAGAGTGGAGAGGACAAGTTGCGTGATGACACTTTATTAGTACCAGATAAATTGGTATGACTGGGGTATGTTTTCAGATGTTAATATCAATATGCAGTTTTAGTAAACAGAGTGTTATCGACCTCAGATTGCTTCAATGGTAAATACCAACTTCTCTTTTTCCTGAAATGTTTTTAACCACTTAGAGAAAGGAAAGAGAGATTTTTCTTAAACTCAGCTCTCAAGAAATAAACCAGACCAGAGAAACTCGAGTGGTGATGCATAATAAATTGGGACACCCATGTCTGATTTTAACCTCACTTGTGTCATGGATCTGTTTCCTGTTGATGGCATATAACAGAGAGTTGCACAATATACAGAGAAACTTGTGGGCAGCATGATGATGGTGATGTAGAAAAAGCAACAGTGAAACATGGATGAAGTACAAGAAAATTTGTACTGGCTGAAGAGGAATGCTCCAGAAGAATGTGGGCAAGGGATTCATTGATGAGGAGAGGAGAGGTATCATCAGCCACCTCTTCAGCTCTCATCCTTTCAGAGCCCGTTAGTTTGGAAAATAACTTTCCCAATCTTCCATCCTCAGACTCTTTCTAATTTAGTTCATTTTGACAAAAATATTTACTTTAACATAAAGTAAACACAGATCTCAGAGAAATGTCATGAAATAATCTTTCAGTTAACCAACTTTATCTGTACTCAGACGAATTGTATGAATATGCTTAGGTGCCTTTTAAATCTGCAAATGTACTTTGCACATTTTTAAAGCAAAACATAAACAGAAATTCAGCATAATTCAGACACTAATATCATTGAAATATCAAGGATTTTAAAATGACATTACCATAAACTACTATTCTTTGGAAATGCATATCTATTTATTTTCTCTTCTGTCAAATTTGGTTTGTTTACAGTAACGGATCCACAACTTTCCTTTACTTTAGGTGTCTTTCTGAAGTATCCAGGCCATGTCATAAATATGAGTCATGATTCAAGAAAGAACAAGCAAGAAGGCAACATCACACAAAAAGCACCAGTCTTCCCATATTCTGAATAAGAATGCAGACCTGAAAAAAAATTTTCTTTTTTCTTATAGTGCTTGATTGTACTTGATATTGTACTTGATATTGTACTTGATACTTCTGAATGTAAACCTAGTATGATGTTGAATACCACTTTTACAGTTGAAGAACAGTATTTAAAAATACCCAAAGTTAACACCTATCCTGTGCAAGTTAAAACATTTTAGGAGTTTTTATTCACAGCAACACTGTGAAATATCAACATGAATAAATGAGAGATTTAGCATATTAAAAATCTCTTAATAAATTTAGTATGTGCACACACAACTCATCCAAAGTTCTTCTATGGTATTAAAATATGACATCACTTTTGCAAGAGGTTTGCCATGATGTGCTCAGAGAAGATTTTCCTTTGGTTCTATTCTGTATTTTTTCAGACTCCATTTCAGTCCTGCTATTATAACTGCAGTTTGAGATGGAAGCTAAGAAAGAAGGTACAATATAGCACTGACATACCCGTAGAGCATCCTGAGTCAGTTTTCATTGTTTTTAAGGCAAAAAGTTCGAGGCAGCTAGAACTCGTCGCAAACATTCTATCTGACAGCATTTACTGAGACTGGCAGTTTTCTGAGGCAATATTGCGTAGACTGTAAACACTTGGGATTGCAAATGCTTTTTGTTAACATGCAACTCATAGCAAAAAGAGGAACACGAGCTTTAAGGGAACTATGGTAATATAAATAAATAAATATTAATCATCATCATCATCAATCTTCCAGCAGTTTCCCACTGAATTTGTTGAAGAGGTAAAGACAGACTGCTACTGACCTGATACAGGATTTCCTTCTTTTTAAACTGAAAGTCACTTAAAGAAATTATTTTATAAGCCTATTATGTCAAATGTAATCAAGCTGATTAGCAAATATTAGCATGTTTTTCTATCACTGGAATTTGCAGCAGAATCAAGTATGCAGGATATAAGACATACAAAAAAAAAAGTTTGGCTGAAGTTGCTTGAATAATTTATCTGTTATCCCAAAACCTGGGTGTCAAGCTGCATCACTACTGAGATTTTAAGAGCAATCACCACCTTACATCAAAAACTGCAAGTTACTGGATCTGTGCTTTACGTTATTCCCGTGTCCAAAAAGCAATGTACTCCATCCTCAAAGAATATTTATAACAACCCCCCAAGTACAGTATCCTGAATGCAGTAATCATTGTTTTGCCAGACAGGACATACTGGCAATATAGCACTTCTTTGTTGTAGGAATAAAAAAATTTATCTCACTTTTACCAGAACAGTTTCTCACTTGTCATTGAAAATAGCCTGGATGAAATGTTGGTACGGACTTGGATTTGAGACGAAGCTCAGCGCCCACCAGCATCCTAAAAATCTGCCTCCATTATGCTTGAGAGCCCAAAATTCAGCCCCTTACCTAGGTGTCCCTGAGCTGTTTTGAAAACTTGGCCTTGATCCCAGCGTCTTGAACTGTATTCTGCTTCTCAGAGAAACTATACCACGAACAGGCATTTCTGTGCCCAAAACCTGCTCGATGCTTGCAAAACCACTGCCTCCTGCGCTTGTCTCAATGGCAGCCATTAGCTGTTCCTTTTGCAAATTTGCACCTCATTTAAGGCTGACCTAGAACTACACAAAATTGAACACAGATTGGGAGCAAAATTTTATCTGAAAAAGTAGAGGGGGAAAAAAGTTTTTTCAGCCATTTGTTTTCAACCACCTATTTTTTCATCCAACTGCAATTCTAGCACTTCAGTGCTAGTTATATGACGTTCCTGCAAGAAAGGCAAGGGAATGGCCAAGCTGCCTCAGTGTCTGATTTCCCAGGAAATACTGCGATACATTTACAGCTTGTCAATCCCTGTTCCTGAGGTGCAACAATGTAGCACATCCACTTGGATGCCAGATACATGTCCCTGTTCCCTAGACGGGTGTCAGAGGGGTTCATATTTAATGTGTGCATTCTTGTGCATGTGTGGTAAGGGGCCAGTACCATTCCCCACCATGCCCCTGAAAATTAACTAAGGTCATTACCCAGAAAAATGTCACATAATTTCCAAACCTATACTCTTAAGCCCCACATCACACTGAAGATTACTTCAGTAAAGCACTTATCATTACGTGAGCTTGAAAGTTAGGTCTCCCAGGAGGGAACATTCCTTGATATTAGCCAAACCATCAGACTAAGAAACACTTCCTATAGTTTTAACATATGGATTACATTTGAACTGACAGTGAATTTTCTTCTGGACTGATACCCTGCCACCTCCATACATGGTTATGCTTATTGCTTATGAGGCTCTTTTAAGCACCGCTGCCCTGAAATAAACTCCTACTATTGCTACAGGATTTCACGCCAGCCAATTTAAATATTTTAATAATGAGTAAAAAGTTTAAAATGAAGATAAAATATTGTGTCAAGCCACAGACAGTGCCGACAGTTCAAAAAGAAAATGCTTTCTTTGCAGCACCCATGAGCACATCTGTGACCATACTGCATCTCTGGATTGTTCAGAATTCCCAGTCTTCTCTTGCTTTTCCAAACCAAACCGCTCAGCAGACGGACAGACCAATGAGACAGGCCAATGGCAACATCGGCCACTGAAGGTCCTGCTGGAGCTGGAAGCACAGTGGCCTTGCCTAGAGAGGTGATGTGCTGGCAGGGGCCATTGCAGTCGCCACTAGCGGCTTTCTGGAGAGCTCTGGCAAGAGCTGGAGCTCAATGCCCCAGCTGGGCCAGTGGCAAGAGCAACTCTGTAGTTGCTCCACAGATGGGGTCCTCCTTGGAGTGCCACCTCCCATGGGAACGAAAGACATTCTGGCACTGGTCTACCCGTGACAGCCTAGGGACATCGGTACCACAAAGCCTGTGGTTCCATCCCAGCAAGGAGTGCCTGATCCCCATTCTGTTTGTGAGCTGTAACCAGGACAGATGCAAGGCAGCTGAAGAAATTCACTCCTGCTTTCAGAATTGTCCACAACCGGTTAAGGCTTCCCTCAGCCTTTGAGACACAACGCTGGACACCACTGAAGGTACCTACGAGCTTCACGGGTGACTGGTGCTCACCAAGAAGGACACTTCTGAGAACCCTGGCATGGCTCCCTCGCTTATGTAAAAAACATGTGGTACCATGGGCTGATGTTACACCTCCAAACTTTCTTCTAGCTCTTTGTGTTTTTCTTTCAGTAAAGATAAAAAGCAGCTTACAGCGTTCCCCAACATCCACCACATTCTGGCAGAAGGAAATGCTTCAGATTTCATGGTGATTTGGGTTTTTCAGTGCCAATCACTGTTTCTGTTTTTATATATTTAATAGCTATCTGAAAACTAGAAACTTAGCAACATATTTTGTAGCTGATTTGGCTGATAATGCCTTTTTTAAAGCTCATTTCCTGCTTTAGGATAGCATGGTAACAAAATGAGCTGGGTTTACTCCATTAAGAGAAGACAGTGCATTAAGCCAAACAAGAAAAAACAAATGCTGAAAGGGAAAAAAAATATGAAACTAACAGCAAGCTGATGAACAGATTAGTTCTATTTATTTTAATTTTGCTGTGCCCCCTTTTTTGATAGTTTATTATTAACTAAAGTAAATTCAGCTGTTCACAGAAATCAGAAAAATGATATGAAAAAGCAAGTTAACTAAAACGAGCTGATACAAGTTTTTAATTTTTTTTTTGTTGGATTCAATTGAGGGACTTTAGCCAAGGAGAACAAGAACAAAATACAGAATTGTATGTAATGAGAAATCTAACTAACAAAAATACTTTTAATGCAAAAGACAAATTAAAAAGGCCAAAAAAAGACATTATTCCCTCTCTGTACAGTGATGTAGCCCGTTTTAGTGAATACTGCCATGTCTTATAGCTCAAGTCTAAACATCCAGCGCTGATAGAGAAGGGTACAGTTTGCATTCCTTTCTCAATACGGTAAAGCTGTAACTTATACCTCTGACTTATCACAGCATTGGGAAACACGTTTTCCCCTTATTTGGTAGCACAGAACATCTGGAAAGGAAAAGGGACATACTTCCCAATAGCAACTGTGAGCAACCACCACAATAGGACCTGCCTACAAAAACTGACACTCCACCTCATTTGAGCAGGATAGAAAACAAAACTCAGACGTATGTATGGCTGCAGAACATCTGAAACTCTAAAAGTACAGAGAGAAAATGGTGCAAGAAAGGATGGAGGGACTTGCACACAGCATTCAGAAGAGCTCAGGGTTCAGCTGCCCACTTTGCTACTGACTGCCCTGTAAGTCAGCACCCACTTTTTGCAGTTTTCTAAGCAGCTCATAACACATCAACATAAACAGTCAATGCATCGGTAACTATTTTACAGTGGAAGGCAGGAGGAGAAATATTGCCTTCACTGTAACACTGAAGGTCACAAAGTTGCGATTGCCCTCTTACTTCCCAGGGGCTTCCCAGGGGCTGCAGAGACAGCAATGCAGGGAAGAAAGGAAGGGCCATGCTACCTTTTCCAGTATATAGGATAGAGTTGTAGGGCAGCTCTACAGCTGCATTGAGAAATGGGCTTCACAAGGAGAATAAGGCAGATTTTAGCTATCTCAGTACCAAACTGCCCTCCTAAAAGCTGCGTAGAGGCAACTAAACACCATGGTTGACAGGATTGGTGAAATTAAAGCTCAGAAATTGTATCAGAAATATTCAGCTCTGAACAAGAGCAGAAAATTGAGGTTTGGCCTCTCTGAGCAGCTCTGTACCAATCTTCTCATCTGGAAGCAAAAGAGCTGCCTGCCCTGCCCAGGTGCTGCAGCAGCATCAGCTTCCCTCCAGAACACTGCAATAGCTCTTGATCTTCTCAAACTGGACTGCAACTTCTAAGATACAGCATAAAAAGAAATCATTTCATTGGAAGAGCAAACATTTAGCAGGAAAAACTCTTAACACAAAAGGTAAAAGGACAAAGTGTTTTCCTGCCCCCAAAAAAATTTTCAGCCACACCTCCTAAAGAGATCCCTAATCGCTGCACCAGAACCCAAGGCAGTTCCACGTAGGACATGCAAACCATGGGGAGACTGGTAAAAGAGTATGTCTGAGCTGCTGAGTGCTTCCTCCTGCACATGCCAGCAGCTGGGAGCTGGTGCTGCCACTGCAGCTGACGATGGCTTGAAAATCAGCTCATTTGGAAACCCCTGGTGAGAGGAGTGCCAGGAAGGAAACATCTCTCAGGGTCCAGCCCACACCCAAGCAGGGAGATGATCCTCCCTTCTGACTGCTACCACTGGCATCTGATCTCTGTACTCTGGGGCATTTTTTAAAATCTCCTTAGAGTCCTAAGATTTACTTGTTTCCAGTAGCAACACTAGTCACACACATGGTGGGGAGGAGGGAAATAAGGCTTATCTGAGCTATAAAGAGGAGACAATACCTGGCAGAAGGCTTCTACCAGAGCTGGCCTTGCCATTCTCTGTGGATAAGCTTCAGATGGACGCAAGCCTCCTGCCCAGCAGTCAGTATGGTGCTGTTCCTAGCATCCACCATCTTGTCAGAAGCAGCTGGCAGAAGCCTTCCTGCCACGACTTGTTTTGGAGCTGAAGAGCTCCAACACACACCCTCACAGCAGTAACATTTGCAAAAGAGGCATTAAAATGTTGTTACAAAAACTGAACACAAAGTGAAGCTAACATTTTGGTTCATTCCTGTCCCCTTGAACAGCAATTTTGCAGACACCAGTTTCTCCATGCAGGCTGAAGAAAGAGGTATTTTTAATACCATTTTCTGAATGGAAAATTAAAATAGAGGGCTAAGTGAATTTTCTGAGGACATGGGTCCAAGCAATGTCAGGCCCCAGAAGGGAAATTCCTTATAAAGTTACTTTGCAGAAAGTCACTGCTGCCCCTTCCTTCCCCACACCCTGCAAATTTTGAATACATTCAGAAACACAACTGCCGAGTTCTGGTTTTTTCTGTTTTCTGTTTCTAGATACATATATACATGCACCATTTCCCATCATGTATTAATTAAGCCAATCTCTTTCCTTCAGATCCTTACTTGCTGAAAGATTGTTTTACAGAATGAAAACCAAAGCCAAACAAAAATTTCTTTATGGGTGCTTTTGAAGAAAACAGCTACAGAAATGTCTATCTGGCACAGGCAAGACAGAAGACAACAACCAAGGGAAAGCATTCAAGAATCTCTGAGGATGAAGCAATTCCTACTGTTTTGAACTGCACACATGAACCCAGAGTTGGGCAACAAACAAGCCCTAGGAGGAGCTGCAGTGGGACATGCTGCACAGCAATACCGCTGGTGATGGTATCGCTGGCTTACTGTTTCTGGTGAACTTTATTGCAGGAAGCAGCCATAAAGGGTTTACAATGTCATAGCAGCCACAATCTTGGAGAACCCCTGGGGAATACTATGGAAACAAATATGTCCCCTTGCCACAGACAAGCATCATTATAGTGTTAATGGTGCAACTGAGCTCACTTAAACTCCCCTGTAACCAAATCCAGGCTTACATCTATACACCTAAACTATCGGGAATTCATATAATCTCCTGTCTTTGGTATCTGAACCTGTTATCATTAAAAAGATATGTTCCAGTACAATCAGACTGTTGGTTCAGGGTTCACTATATGTAAAACCTATAGCCATCAAACTGGCCTAAGTGATCACAGCAGCATCTTTGGATAGAGACATCCCATCTTTGGATAGAGACATCCAGGAATCGATTTTCCTCCCCTTAAGATGTTAAAGTAACAATGATAAAAAAACTTCTAAACGTTCTAAAATGGGATACCTCTTTTAATCCTTGTTATCATTGGTTTTTTTAAATCTCATCTATATATTTGCCAGCATTAGTGAGGTGTTCATTAAATTAAAAAAGAAACAAAGGCAAGAAAATCCCACACGAAAAGATATTTTCATTATGAAAAACAAGCCAAGGAAAATATCAACCACAGTAAGGCATGTCCACAGTTTGAAATATACCCCTTCAAAGAAACAAATTGCTGATTACAAAAAACACTTTAGCGACATAAGCATTACGAAGAATGAAGCCTTTTATTCTTTGTCACAAAGCATAATGAACTGAATACTGAGATGACACAGGAAAAGAGGGGTTAGTGATTCATTGTAAAATGCCATCATAGCACAGAAAGCCTGCTTCTTATATTACCCCAAGGCAACAAATTTTTAAGGGCTGATTTTATTCTTCCAGTATATGGATAGTACAATATGGTGCCTTGGTTTGTCCTTTTCTGGGCAGGTTGATGCTAATCACACAGCACAGGCATTCATGGAAATGTTGTACTCCCCCACTGAATGAAATATATGCCAGTTGGATGTCATTAATAATACTCTCAAACCATATAACAGCAGTTGAAGGGAAAATGGCAGACATAAGCAGGATTTCTTGAACTTCCTGAATTTCTCCAACAGGACCATAAGTGCCATGGTTTAACACCTAGAGCTTAATTTAGGCAGCATATAAAACATTTTCAGGCAGATACACATATCTTCATGCAAATACAGAAGACGTTTATTTTGGGAAAAGCACCATAGGAATGCAGTAAGTGTAACTGACACAACTTCCTTTTCAGTTATGATAAGCTTTGCATTCAAAGATCCCTGATAATGTTGTGATCATTTTTCCCACAACAGATGAATCATAGATGCTAGAGATTAGCAAGGCAAGTCAAATCACCAACACCTATCACCCTTCTCCATACAAAACAGTTCTTCCTACAGCACAGGACTGTGAGCCACATGAATCACAAGCAATGCCCATTCACAAAAGCAAAACAAACATTCCTGTCACTCTGTGCCACCCTGTTTGATCTCACTGGAAGATAAAAGCGATGCAAGGTCAGGCAGGGGCAAGAGTTGGAGAGAAAGATTGCTGTGCAGTGCTGGGATACCCAGCAGGTTACGGCATTAGAGGTACACTACTTTTCTCTGCCAGTTTTCTGATCTCACATGACCAAAACCACAGCCAATTCAACAGAAATGGATGATATCTCAGGTCAGCACTAAACCAGTGCCTCAGCATGGTATCAGGGGCTGCTCGTCTGCTGGACGTCTCGTTCCTGGTTTAAGTCAGGAGAATTTTCCACCACCTGTGATCATTAAAGATTCCTTCATGCTTCTGTCAGGGGAGGGTTAACTCTCCTGACCTGGCCAGGTAATTACTTTTTACCTAATTAATTTCCACCTGGAGTTTCAGTTTCCTTACTTTCTAGCACAAATTACTTTGTGTTCCTAAAGGGCGCTACAAGTCACATTTTTGGAAGTGATCCCTGAAGAAAGCGATAGACCCTTTGGGAGTGGAATGTACAGAATTACTGAACAATTAAAAGTGACTCATATAAGAATATAAAAATCATTCTTGGGAGTACATGCTGTAAAACCCTGATTATTCCCAGGGTCCATAAAGTCAATTCTGAATTTATGATGGATAAAGCAAGCACCATGCAATATGCCAGATAGATCAACAGCAAAGGAATGCCAAACTCTCCTCTCCAACTCAACAATTCAGCATCCCTGCAGTTTCACTGGCTTCAGTTGCTTTACACTCATTTCACGCAGGGCAAACTAGAAACTTTCAGGTCTCACCAGCCTGTCTCCCTGTTCTTAAGCCAAAGAACAAAGAAAACACTTCCTAGAAAAATTACAGTTACAGTCCCCTTGCAACTGTGAGAAAGTAAATGCTGTAGTATTTTGTGCAAATATCTGCCTGAGGTTTGATCCAACCCCTTTTTTTACCACGAAACTGGAATTCACAGAAACACAAGATGAAATTTATTTCATTTTAATGTAATGTCTTCTTTTCTTTTTTCCCTTCCTTTTTCGTCTGACAGGATTTGAAAGTGAGGGCAGCTTTGGTCAAAAGACTGGTGAGACAGCAAGCCCTGCCTGAACTGCAAATCTAGTCTGGATCCTAAGGTTGTGTTTGACCCAGCTCTCATCCAGATGTGTTACACACTGCTCAAAAAAACCTCTACAGCATCTGGGTGATTTTGACTCTGTTGTTTGTGTTCCTCTTCAATAAACAAGAAACAGTGCAGATATCTATTAATTGTTTTGTGATACAAATCCTACGGGAGGGGAGAAACTCAAGCCAGAAAATCAAAGAAGCTGAACTCATTTCCATTTGTAAAAAGCTGCTTTACTGTCTGTCTGCAAATAAATCTCCTCAGTAAATAGCTCCAAGGTTGAACGAGAGAATATTGTATGGATCAAAGAATTCATGTCTTCCTGTGTAAAGTGAACAGACCGCAAGCTCACTTGTTTGTCTAAAACAATTAGGGTTGGTATGAAAAGGAGGGGGCAGGGACCAATAAATCACAGCTGATTTTACTTTGCAAAATATTTTGGGAGGGGGGGTTCAAATTAATAACTGTTCAGGCCCCAAAAAAGTCTAATCTTTGTCAATTGGTGCCAAATTATGCAAGGTGCTGCCAATTCTGGTTGTCTAACAAATCACTACCGGTGTACATCTAGGCTGAAGCCTGATTGATTCTGGTCATTATTTGGGCTGATCTCATCTGCACACATGGAACCAATATGCAGTCCAGATGTTCATTTGCAGTGAACCACTGAATGAAACTACTCATCTACACGCAACTTTAATCCTGTAGCACAGCACCACAGCCTCATCGCTTCTCCTCACCAATGCAAGGATTCAACCAGTACAAAAATCTATAAAGCATTCTGCTAATATTTCCGTCAGCTGAATGACTTTTACAGTACTATATAAAGCTGACAGATAATGCATGCCAGTCCTAATTTGAGATAAACTTTTCTTTTGGGACTTTAACCATTGAACAAGCAAACAGATTGAGCAGTAACATTTATTACAATGCATAAATCACTTCCCTACAACTACTACGGCTCTTGCTTGAGGGCAAAACTTCCGAGTAGCCCATGAATCCTAATATACTGGATAAATTACTAAATTGTATTGTCACTTTGCCATTTGCTTATCAAAAGCAAATTCATAAACCTTTTCAAAAGTAATTCGACAACTTTTTCCCATGTGCAGCCTTTATAAATACATAATAGCAACATTTTTCCAGGGCTTATAATAATAATTTTATAGTGTTTTCTCCTGTGTTAAGTGAAAACCTATTAATTAATATTAAGTTAATTGTATTTCATTGCACCAGTATTTACTGAAGTCCACTGTACTAATCTACACAACTGTTCTTGCTTCTAACTTAAGCTTATGTAGAAGGGCTTATGAACCCACATGTCACAGCAATATAAGGGAGGTGAACTTAGAGGGAACCCTCTGAATCTGATTTTTACACAGATGAGGGCCCTGTTATATTATGAGATCCATTGCAAAAGATCCTTCAAGTGCCATAATGAAATTGGTAAAGGAGAATCTGGTGCTTTATTTTTAAAATGATTATGGGATTAGTGAGCAAAGAAGTAACGTTTAAGTACTTTTGTAAGTGCAATCTAAGGTGGGGTAGTTTAAAATTCTCACCTTACAAGTGAACTGTAGATGAAACATCTACTGTAAATAGTGAATCATTCTTTAAAATTGCTCAACCACTCTAACCTAAAACCCAAATTCTATATTGGAAAGTAACACCAATTCCTTCTTTACAAGTAATCAATAAAGTGATTGTCACTGTTTCTTCTTTATGGTTGTTTATGTTTTCTAGGGAAGTATACTTATGTTTTAACTACTAAACTTAGACTTTTATTTCTTTTTTTTTAATTTAAAAAAAAAAAGGTTTTTCCTCACAATGATAATTCCATACTTTAAAATCCATCTGTTTCCTCTGGCTTCTCTGCCATTTTGGCCTCAGTGGAGTCCTTTTAATTGCATTTAGCCTTATCCTGGATTGTACGAGCCCATTCCCAAGGATGTCTGGTTTTCATCAGGTAATGACCATTAATTCTGGCTGCATTTCCTTCTAAATCTTGTTGAATGGCATAAGAAACAGCAGCCCTATGTCTTTTCTTGTATATCCTATTGTTTTGGAAATCACAATTTTCTCTGAGCTTGGGCTGAGGTCTGAGCTGGGTTGTTTTACCTAAAGGCACAGAGATGGCCTTCACACCAGAGAATCCTGCTTCTCACTCCTCACAGTTTGTCGTTTGTAACTACTGATCTCACCTCCGCTGTTGTCATACACACTTCATTCAAAGCTCCAGATCATTTCCCAGTATTTGCATCTGTTGGTGCTCCCTGAATCACTTACAGAAATGTATGAGAGCACAGATTATGGTACCACACAGGTCCTCCTTTGGGCCCTACAAACTCAACCTCAAAAGACTCTGTAACTGAAGTAACATTTATAGGCTTTCAGTTCTAGGCTAAAGTCTTGCTATGGTGAGTTTACGTGATCCAGTAACAGTTAATAAAGAAAACATAATAGTTGAACACATCTTAGTAAATGCAGTCTCGCTGTCTGCAATTTACCTCTGTGGATGTGTGTGTATATGGTGGAGGACCAACTTTACCTTCCAATATAGCCAAAAGTGATTTTAACGTCTTAAATGACATGTTTGCTTCTGTTAAATAATGCTATAATGATGGAGAGAAACAACCCCTGAAGATCTAAGGTTTTGGGGTTTTTTTAAGTTAATATTGTAGCATTACTCAGTGCTTGATTTGCAGCTAATTTGCAGAAGAACAAAACATAAACCCCAACTTTTACTACAAAAGATGACAATAATTTATTTTCTGTTACAGCTGGACAATAAACTAAAATCCCTGGGAAGTACAAGTCATAATAATGGATTTGGTCCACATAAATTCAGGAACATGAATTCTGTTAACTTGACACAATTTTCCATTATTACTGCAGTTACATTACTTTACCATGCCTACCAATTCAGTTTAAATCCCCTAAACAATATTTTACTTGAGCTGCTCTCTTCAAATCCTCCCATGGGGCTACACAGCTTCCTCAGGGCAGGAGCAGGTTTCAGCTGCCAGTGGGAGAATGGCACTTGCACTGCCAGGGCAGAGGCTTTTCTCCCTTCCAGCCTCCACTCTCCCACCATGTTTCCACCAAAAGAAGAAAAAATCCCAAGATTTCTGTCTGTCCCTAGCTGTTGCTGTACTTCAAAAATCTTTATTTACATCCTACCATGGAGATATCCCCTCTTCACATGTTCCTGATATTGATAAGCACTCAGTATCTCAAAATGACACAAAAGTGTTACCAATTCAAGTTCACTTGGTTACCTTTGACTCGGTCATGAATGATCTGTACATGCCAAGAACCCAAGACCACTTCTTAACTTCCAATTTGAAAACATTTTCCCCTACAATCTGCAAAGTTCCTGCTACTGAAAAGCAGGAGTCGAGTAGCTCTGAAATCTAAGTTCTTGCATCAGCAAGAGTGCGTGTTAGACTGAACTACTGCATTACTAAACACATAAGCTTCCATTATTTTTATTATTCTGAGGCAGAAATAAACATCTACATCTATTCATAAGGAAGTACAACATATGCAAAAACACATCTTCTCAAAAAAATTGTTTAAGAAAAAGGAATAAAGATTTATCTGTGCATGTAGTACCCCCTCCTCTCTTTTTTTCCCTCTATGTTTTAATGTTGCTCTGCAGGTTCTTATCTTGACATGCAAGACTAAAGAGTTAAGCAAATACAACCTCGAAGGTCTCTACTTGCACTGACAACCATGGGTGGATTACAAGCGAAGCCTGAATCAGGGCCCACCTGTTACAGGAAGAGAAAGTACTTTGCTGCAAGAAAGAGGGGAACAATCTTCCTAATGAGGTGCCCAGGACCACTGTACCAACAAGACCATGGAAAAAATCCTTCTTTGAGTTTTAGGTTGCTTTTGCGGCCGTGACTTTCAATAGAAGAGACTGAAGCTGGTGGGTGAAGTTCATTTAACTGAAAGAGTAGTCAAATGTTTGATATAAATTCTATCACATTTTCCTTCCACCTCTGCTGGAGTTTGTAGTACACAAAGATGGAACTTGGTCATCTTAACTGAAGTTTAAAAACGCATTTGCCAAGCAGTAAATGTTCAGGATCTCAAAGTGTGAGCATTAGGTTTGTAATAAGCAAATCTTCTCAGAAAACATCAACCTATAAAAGAGAAATAAATAACAAACAGATGACAGAGGATTCTTTCCATCTTGGCTTTTTTATCTGGTCATTACATGAAGGGATCTTGTCCTCTTTTTAATGGAGAAAAAGAGCATTACCAGAATGCTCAGTAACTTTCTTCAGTCATTTGGTAGCTCAGGCTTTTCTCCAGCACTGAGTAATCTGCTGCTTCTAACCCTTAAACTGCAAAGAAACAGTTTCCTGGGAGTTAGTCTCCTGGGTTCAACAAAGTACTTCCAGTTTCTTCAGATGACAGCATCCCCAGCTGTCAACTTCTCCCTATGAAGAAGGGCTTTTATTAGGCTTGAAATTCCCTTCCATTAAGTCACACACTAAAGTCTGACCTTAGCTGTACTTAGTTAATTCCACATCCAGTTCTCTGTGCTTCCTCTGCCACTCATTCACATAACTGGACTTACTCTACTGCCAATTATTCGTTCAACTTCTAAGTCTTAGATATTCTTTTTCCTCCTGAGCCAAAGATTTTTCATGAATCTTTCTATCCTCTCTTTTTTCGAATGTCAGGTATCAGAAACGCAGTTTCATACCCTGAGGTTATGATGCTTTATTATACAGCAGAGTTAAACTCTTGGCTTCTGATTCTGCAACTACACAACATCCAAGCGGAAAGAAACCTGTCTTGAGCTCTAAACTGGCTTTCCTTGGATTAAATGCAGAGCCACACTTCTCTGGATTAGCTGCCCCCTTTTGCTGAGTTTTTCTCCCTCTCTGTGGTAAATTAAGTGTAATATTAATACATATCTTAATTGATATGACATTCTTAGCTTTGACAACTAACTAATTTTTAATTAGACAGTTACGTAGAAGCACTTAATGTATTTCTGTAAGTGACTCCTACGCTGGCAGATTTAAAAAGTGTCTGTTACGATGTCAAAGTTTAATTAGCTTTCACTGCAAATAAAAGACATATTAACTTACAGTTTGCTTAGAAAGCCATATAATACACGATCATTATTTTTCCAAAGGTGAAGCCACTAATTTTTAATATGGCATTTTTTTCTCATTTACTTCATACAAAAGTCCCTTAACTCCTTATGCATACTGTAAATCACTTCTCATGCCTTTGACCTCATTACAAATCAAAGTCCTATATTCAGTGTTAATGAAAAGAAAATTTATACATAATTTCTAAAGCAAATCTCTTGTGTGAGAGCCAACATTGACTGGAATTCACTTGCCATCAGTTTATGGCCTCTTGCACATAGCAGATGATAGGCTATCTCTGAAGGAATCGTTATAGCAGTAACAGAAGGCTTTAAATGTGGTTTTCTCAGACTACATTATTTAATCTTTTTCTATATTAAGAAATAATTATTTAATTCATGTAATTGCCATAGGTAGCCAATAGGAAACGTGTGGAGCAGGGTATATTAATCCAAAAAAGGTTGTTTTTCCTGTTTTCTATTTCATATGGGAAATGACAAAATGGAAATGACACTGACAAAATGGAAATGGGACATAAGTAATTCTCTGGGAATAGAAAGTTGGATGACTTTATAATACATATGATCCCTTAACCCTACATTTATCATAGCACATATAACTGGTTTCTTTTGGAAAAGTACATATCAAACACAAAAGCCATATTGCAGTTTCAACAGTGTAAGTACAATTTTGCATGAACTGAACTGCTCTGGATGAACCCAGCTAGTTTATGAACTAAGATTAAAATCTGGCCTGTAGACATTTTAATTTCATTGCATCTTCTGTAAAACATAGACTGACACAGAAACACAACTGCTCCCGTGTATATAAACCTCATATACACTATCTTTATAATCCATTATTCTAAGTTCACTCATTCTCTTAGATGTAAAGTCTGTGTCTTTGTATTTTCCACAATAGAAATATTCAGAACGAATTCTGATTCTATTTCCTCTAGGCATCTCTATAGAGTGCAACAGAAAGATACAACTGGATTTCTACACTTATTTTAATAACAGACATATTATTTTGTGGTTAAAAATCAAATTGAATGTTCTTACTAAGCCTGTTTCTTTTTTTTTTTTTTTGTAATAACTGAAGTACCATCTTTCCCCCTGCACTGATATATTGAATTCAGTGCTCTTCAAAGCAGAAGAATTATGCAACAGAAAAAACAAAGCACAAACAAATTGAAAAAATACAATAACAGCTCTCTTGCAGTAAATCAGGACACCTTTTTCTAGATGCAAATACACTAGTGGGACAACTGTTCTGACAGCAAACTTTTCCCATCAGTGTCGTAATCCACTTTTAAACTTATAGGTACCTTAAAAACTAACAGTGATAAGGTAAATACAATTTGCATAAGCCCAAAAATATTAAGAGAAAAAGAAACATATTCTGAAAATCTGCATTTTCTAAGCTTTCATATCACACGAATGACATTTTAATGACTACAGACTAATGTCCCACTCAACATGCATATTCGTACTCATTTTTTTGCAGTGTTCCACTATATACCTATGAGGTCAGACTTTACATGAAAGGTACATTAACTATGATTAAGAGATGACAAAATAAATGACCAAGGGAGTGTTATCGAATCTACTAAGACAAGCAGGTGCTTACTATCACAAATAACCCATTCTGCTATAGTGCCTGTGACACTGACACTGCTCACATCTTGAGTTACACTGTACCAGCCCTTTCTAACTACTGATGATCTCTTAATAGAGCATGAGACCATATAAGGGTCCCATAACAGCGCTGTCAGAACCACAGAAACCATCTAATGCAAAAAAAATAATTATATTGAACCATCCAATATTCTTGAAGCATTCTTTTCAAAGTATTTTCAAATCTGTCAATAATGGAAGTATCAATTTTACAAAACCGGTTACGTGACCACACAACATTCTCTGACAGGAGAACTAAATGGCATATTTTTTTAAAATAGAGGCTGATTTGTACATATCAGGCAAAACAAAGCAGTCAGATCATTAAGTTTGGTCAAAGCTTCAGATCCTATTCTAACAGCCTGTCCCAATAACGGAGGGAAGCATGGATCAAGTGATGTAATTTTAGTGAAGAAAGTATTCAAAATCCATAAATCTTGGAGGTTTTTCAAACTGAGTCTGCAGCAAGCAATATGATAACAAGAAGTATTTTTTCTTCAGCTCTTGATATCATTTTAACTATAGAAATTGGCAATTTTAATACCTTCCAACTGCACTGAAACTAGCACTATTTTATACTAACACAGTAGCACTGTGTTTCCCATTTTTGATTCAAGAATACAGGGTAAGAATAATTTGTCCTGTTTAAGCTCACCTAACATTTTGCACAAACTAGTAGCAGGGATGAATTAACTTCATAAATTTGCAGCCTCAATACTTTTATACTTTTATAATTTAGTTTCCTGATAATTTTTTTTTAAGTTTCAGAAAACTATTTCACAATCTATTCAGGAAAAAAAAATTTAAAAAAAAGAAATTCTTTCTCTTTTAGCTTCTTTACCAGAATTTTTTTTCTGAAAGCTCTAGTATTGTCTCCAGGTAGAATTTTCTCACTTCCACTACAATGAGGGCCATAAAACAGGCCTCCCCTGCAGAAAGTTCTCATTAACTTTCCAGCCTGAGTCCACATTGTTATCGGAGCTTGATTGTTCAACAGCCCTGGTTAAATATATATATTTGTATATAACTGTCAAACTGACCAGAAATTATGATAATAGTAATGTTGCAAATCTGCCTGGCAGAAACTACTGTCAAAGTCTTTCCTATTTCTCTAGAATAATTCTATTGGAAACTCATGGATTTTCTTGGTTTTAATAACCAGAATGAGACAAAATGAAACTGCCAAAGATTTTGAGTATTTTACACACTTACATGGATTACTCTTCAAGGTTCTTATTACCATTTAGATAGATATTCTTAGCTGCTGTCTTAGGTCAGCAAGTATTCAAATCACTGGAACAGACTTGCATTAACACATGCTGTGGACAGATGCAGCAGAAATGTATGTATTCTCTGAAAAGAAAAACAAACCCAAAAACATCCACTGCACCTTAATGGCATAGGAATGTTCTCTTCTGTGGAAAAGACTGCAAGCTGCTTAAATTTCTCCTCAAGTTCAATACTTCCTATCATCATCAGAAGACATCTAAGGTCCCTTCCAACCTAATGCATTGTATGATTCTATCATTTTAGGATTTCTCTTGAGCTGTCAACTTTTCATTACCATGATGTAAATGTAAATAAAAGGGGTGCATTCTTGTTCCCTGAGGTTTTTTTACCTCCTTCTGTGGCTGCAATGCAGAAGGAGGGAAGTGTACACTACAGCTAAATCTTCGCATAGTCCTAAAGTTGTTTATTATTGCTATTATTATTAATACATCATTTCTCCTAAATACAACCTCACCTCCATTTGAGCACTGCTAAAATTATATGCCTACACGCATGAGAATAAACACTACTTCAAACCAGCAGAAGATCAATGCTTCAGAGGTAGGTGATGTAAATGGATGATGAGAAATAGCAAAATATATTCTGGCACTTGTATGAGTTATCTTATTGCAGGAAAAACTAAACAACCATGCTACTAAATACACAGACTTTTTGAGTCAAGCAGAATGAGAGAGATCAATTTCAGGAATAAAATTAAAAACCTTCATAGATAAGTTCATTCCCAACTAATGCCATATTACATATTCTTATTACAGTATTTAACACATTGCTGAAATCACTATCTGATTTCAAAATATTCTGTATTTCTAAAGTATCCAGTTTTGGTAGAATCCACTTTCAGTTTCTCGTACTAAGCTAAAATACATACCTGAAAAAGTGACAGAGGCTGTGATACCCAGTAATAATACTGTATGCAAGCCAAGGTCAAAGCAATATAGAAAGTTAAATACATCAGCTCCCTGACATAAGCAAACCAAACCTTTGTTGATCCAGAGTATTTTCCTTGCATGTTTCATGATAAGCCATGGCTTACACAGTCATCCATTACGGTCATACTTATTTCCCATTTTTGACACCCTCTAGTCTGGTAGACACGGATATTTAAATCAGGGCAACCTTGCCAAATACAGCTGCTGTGTTATCTTCATAACACACTAAAAAGCATATCTCCTTTGTTCCAAAGAATGCCTGTGTAGGCAACTAGGTCAAAAAGCAAACATTGTTTTGCAGCAATTTAGTGGCTATTGTTACTAGACAGAAGTAAAAGATATTATGCTTGCTTTAACTGACTGTGAATAAGGAAGATGAACACAAAACTTGATTCAACTGCTAGAGATGCCAAGGAGAATCTTCTAAGGATTACAGTGAGAGATGGATAAGGCCATACTGAAGAGTCAAAATCGGGAGTAAATGTAGCTGGGCGAAGGAGTGCTTTGATGGACGGGATGTGCCATAATCTCTCTTTCAAACTAACAATATTCCTTTTAGGGCAGCAACCTATTTAGGTGACTTCAGTTGCAAGGCACCTTATGACTTCTTCTGCACAGTACTTTCAGATCAACTGTCACTGAAGCCTTTTACCTACAGCCACAGGCAATAAAATATAAGAAACTTTATTCTTAAAATGTTTTTAATATGAGAAAACGTTTCTCTCAGTACTAAATGTGACAGTAGCGTTGAACAAACAACTTAGGCTCTAAAGGTTACAGAATCACAAGATGTTTAATACAAAGAATACATCCCATTTCAATACAGAAGCTGGAATTAAAATTGTCTTTCAGTTATGCTGCTTGCAAAGCAAGAACCGCAAGATGCATTTTGCTATTATATCCTTACAAATCATCATCAAAGCTATTAGCGTTCTCTAATGAACCTCCTCTTGTATTGCTAAAATATACACAGGTTTCTCCTTTTACACATCAGCCCTCCATGTTGTATCTGTTAGCATTTTTTATCCTCCAGAATGTCATTTATGCCAACCAACTGCTCTCTGTTACAGTTTTCAGAAAAGAGTGAAAAAGTAAGTTGATCCCACAACTGAAAGACCAGTTTAGGTAGCGTCAGAAATGGAGAGTCAACACAAAAGCCCTGAAACAATGAGGAAGCACTGGAAGGTCCATGTGCTATTCAATCAGTGATAAAAAGCTGGGGGTGTTTCTTGTATCTAAAAACTGGATGGTGAAATACTCCTAAATCACATATAGTACATGCAGCAAACACAGAGAAATACTGTGAATTCACTCAACAGCACTAATGTCTTATATATCATTTCTAACCTGTGCAACCTCTGAACTACATGTATTTGCCTTATTTTTTCAGTGAAATTAAGTGTGAAAAAAAGTATGAGAAAAGAAAGCAAGAGAGAAAAAGACAGACAGAAAGACAGAATAGAGAAAGAAAGACAAGACATCTGCAAAATAATCGCATAGAAACTATATAAATCCAAATTAATAACCAGGCAAACTTAGGAAGCATCATCAGCTGATAGAAATAAATAAATGTACCTGGGATGTGAATCAGACTGTGTCATGTAGGCACTTATCCCTTATTATTTGATTTGTAGTAGCAAGTAATGAAGCCAAGCATGCATTTAGACAGTTTGAAGCAGATGGACTCTGGAAAACAAGTTAATGGCAGAGGAAGGTATATCTGCACAACTCAATAGTTAAAATGACCTCAACAATTAGAGACAGCCACAGATGCAGCATTTTCACGTTTGGATCCTGTACATGTATACATGCAATAATACTTAACGAGGTTCCTATGCACAGGTTTTCTCTGGCAAAACAGGTTTTTTCCAGGAAATAGATTAATAAGGTATAAGCTGCATCATTATTAAACAAAAACCGCCTTTTTTTTTCCTTCTATTTTTTCGGAAGCTGTTGAACATCATTATGGCAAATCCACTTCCTCCTATTGTTGGTGCAAAGGCTAGTGCCCACAGCAAAGCTAATGCACAAAAGGAGACCCCAGTAACTCTGCTACACAACCCAACCACGCTGCTCCTGAGAACAGCAGATGAGGGCAGAGTAAGAGGGGAAGGCCAGTTTGTCCACTTTAATATTTCCTACAGAATAAGGTAACATTCTCACATCACGGCTTACCAAAATCACACAAAAGCCTCATCACACTTGAGCCTAGTGGAAAAATCTCAGATGCAAGTAAAGAGATTGAGCATATCTGCATTTTGCTCTTCTTTACAACAGTATTTTTTAATTCAAGCACTTGCACAAGCTATTGATACCACCTAGAAGCCATGCACACAAGTCAGCCCTGGTGCCTGAGCACACACCAGGCAAGCTGAAATACAGGAAAACCTATAATCCTTTATTTACTTCACGGATACAGAGAGGAGTTCATACCCTGTCCTACACACAAGTTTATATTTAAGTGTAAACCACCAAAGTTAAAAAAAATTTAGCTATAGATGAAACAGACAATTTTATACTAGTCAGAACAAAAATATGAGCAGTAAATAGAAGTTCAAATTCTTGTTGGTATAAAATTAAATAGACCATAAACTCCAGGAAAAAAAAACCCAATCCACAAAACATCAAAAAATTCAGTTAAGCAGTACTTCTTAAGATATATTACCATAATCAATCAATGCAAGCTTAGAAAATCACGTACTAATCCCACGGCTCACAGCTATAATTAACCCTATTAATAAATAACAACAAACAAAATGCCTAAATCTAGATTTTTTAAATTGCTTATAGAAGCCAATAAAGCACACACATTATCACACCAATAACTTCACATTTCCTGAAGCAAATTCACAAAAGATGTTTAATCATCTCTCATAGAGCAAAGTCTGAAAGCGAAAAGAAATGGTGTTCTGAATATATCTCCTAGAAATTTAAGCAAGAAAAAATTCACAGAAGCATTTATTTCTCCCTGCAATACTAGCCTTTGGGTGGTACGTCCATGAGGCTTCCAATTTACCAAAGCCCTTGTTTTTGAGGAAGTCTCTAGGACGGTAGTGTTTTGCTAGCAGTCTCTTCCTGCATTTCAAACAGCATTTATGCAGTGTCCGCTGTGGGCCTCATCCCTCCTTTGTGTTTGTGCTCTGCCCTGCCACGCAGCACTGCTTCTGCAGCCAGGCACCATCCGCCACTCATGCATTACATAGGTGACATTTCTTCTGGTTTCAGTTCTAAGAAGTGCTTTTCCAGCTCCAGAGTGCATGTGGATCCCAGAAGCTGTGTCCTCTACCCCATCTAACCCTGCCAGAAAAGCATGGAAGAAAAAAACCATGCTCCTTCCCTATGTAGCTTCCACTGTAGCTGATACTGAAACTGTGACCATATTCAAATTCAAATTCCTCATAACCAAGTTTCAGATGCACATGCCTTGATACCTCTCATATTTCTAAGACTGTATTATCATAGAAGGTGCCAGGTGCCAAGTGAATGCACTGCCTTTTTACCCAAGGAATGTCTCTTGTTTCTATTAACAATATATTAGACATAGAAAATTTTTGAAAAGACAAGAGCTCTATTTGTTTGTGTCATTTTATTATTTCAGAAACAAGACCTATTACACAGATAAACAATTTCATATACATCAAAGGAAAGACAATAAGGTGCACAAGCTAGAAAAAAAGAGGAGTAAAAACCATAGAATCATAGAAACGTTTACGTTGGAAAAGACCTCTAGGATCATAAAGTCCAGTCACTAGTCCAGAACTGCCTGGTCCACCACTAAACCATAAAATTGGGAATGGTTTGGGTTGGATGGGGCCTTAAAGATCACCCAGTTCCAACCCCCTCTGCCATAAGGCAGGGACACCTTTCACTAGACCAGGTTACTCAGAGCCCCATCCAACCTGGCCTTGAACACCTCCAGGGGTGGCGCATCCACAACTTCCTTGGGCAACCTGTGCCAGTGCCTTGACATCCTTACAGCATAGAAATTTTTTTTTTATATCTGATCTTAACCTAACCTCCTTCAGCTTAAGACCATTTCTCCTTGTCCGATCACTACATGCCCTCATTAAAAGTTCCTTCCTGTCTTTCTTTTAGACCCTCTTAAAGCACTGCAAAGCTGCTCTAAGGTCTCCCTTGAAGCTGTCTCTTCTCCAGGCTGAACAGCCCCAATTCTGTCAGCCTGTCTACACAGGAGAGGTGCTCCAACCCGCTGATCAGCTTTGTGGCCTCCTTTGGACTCATTCCAAAAGGTCAGTACCTTTTAACAGGTGAACCATGTCTCAAAGCACCACATCTACACATTTTCTGAAAACTTCCAGGAGACAGTGATTCCACCACTTTCCTGGGCAGTCTGTTCTAATGCTTAACTGCCCTTTCAGTGAAGAAATTTCTTCCCAAAATCCAATCTAAACCTCCCCTAATAAGTTATTTTAGTTGCTAGTCTTGTGCATGGGCTTGCTATTTGCCTATATACAGATAACCATGTTTTAAAAGCTTGGTTTGCTTTTGGATTCTTCCATTTGGTCACAACATTTACAGCTTTATGGCCTCTTCATCAAGAAGGATGAATGTTGTCAGCTTCACATGAAGCTACTAGAAGATCTAAATTCTCCTCTTTCCAGAATGATCAAACTGAAGCAAAAGTAATAGAAGAGTGCTCCCAAAAGCAGAAGCCACAGGTTAGGAAAAAACCCTCAGCCACAGGTTATGCCTTTATTCTGAAATGGAGACACACATCTGCCTAGTTTTTCTAGGTTACTGAGATTCCTGAATAAGATATTCCCTACCAAGATACAATATAAACATGGACCTTCAAAATGGGCTGTGCTGTTTACTTCTTCTGCCATTAGCCAGTGCTAAAGATGATGCAGGGAAGCATTCAGCTCCCAGCACCATGTGAGCAGCAGCTGGGAAGCAGCAAAGGAACTCTGTATTCGTCATCTTAATGTGATTATATCAAATTGTGGTGAGTGATTTCTTCCACCCCTATCCCCAGCGTCATTTCTCAGTGTCCCAAGGAATCACAGATGGCAGACCAAAATGTGCAGTTTGGTCATGTAGTCCATCCTACTGCGGCAGTGCAGCATTTTCCTTTACAGTCATCTCTTAATGGTATTTGCATACAAGTCCACTTTTAAATACCCCTACTTATTCCTCTGTGAAAGTGGAAACTAAAATCAGTTCTGTTACTTACATGTAGAAATATTCCTGCTATATTTATTTATGACATGCTCTTGTAGCAGACATCAGAAAAAATAAAGAGGAGGAAATGGATTTTGAAAACATTTGAGACCGTTGTATATAGTATTATTACAATTAATTCTCATAAAATCCATCTGCCCACACCAAGGGTTTGTGTTACCAGGAAACCATTTTAAAAGGGTTCTGAGGGAGAAAGAAATTATAATATCCCTTTCCTCTCTTTCTCACACTTCTCAACCTGCCTTTCACAAAAAATGGAGTTATTTGAGCTTTTCCATGCAGACAACTTAACCTGGGTTTTAAGAGAAGTACTGTGCAGTTTAGAAGAAATACTAGATGCTTCTAACCCAAAATGAATTTTTTCCATCTGAATGATGCAAGTCCGTTCTATGCATCCTATGGCTTGCCATACCAGACAAAAACATTTGTATCATCCTATAAACCCAAAAGATGGAAACGAAAAGCCATAATTTCTCTGTGCCTCAGTCTTGTAATTTGGAGGCAGAACAGACTGAAGAGACCCTTCTTCTTAAGCCCTAGAAAACTGCTGAGGGGCAAGTAGATTCACATAGGTCTCATGGAAGTGGATGAGTAGAAAGAGAATGTACAAAAACAGGATAAATCACAAATATCTATGACAAATATCTATGACTGCACACTTCTGCTTTTTCACTTGCATGTATTGCTTCCTTTTACATCTCCACCTATTGTAGACTGTAGGTGTCTAACACGTGCTGGGAGCATAATGCTGTCCTCCATGGTGAGTGGAGAGAATCAGACACATCACCTGGCCCACAGGGGGACCATCTTCTACAGATGCCTACCCTCACCTATTTATCATCAAGCGGACCCGTTTAATTCACTGAAATTGGACTTCTACCACTAAAATCAGAATATTATTATCGGGCAAGATAAATTTCACCCTAAAGTGTTCTGTAAGCGTCACAAAAAATTTAACTGCATTTTTTTCCACCAAACTCAAAGGTCCTCTTTAAATATTTGTCAAGGACAAACATCATGCAAGGCAGCTTCTCACTGCACCTAGCTGCAGTCTTTTCTGTAAGCACTGTTGATGTGGAGGGGAGAAAAGCAGGACTCATATGCATCTATTCTTGTCATGAAGAAGATGGCTTAGGAAAAGGAATAGTATGTTCCTTTAAGTAATAAATACCACACCTGAAATGTGCTGAAGTGTTAGAAATAAATAGGAATGAAGTGTCTCATATTTCTTGAGAGTTTTTTCTAGTTTATTATCTAAAAGTTCCTACCAGAAATATGAAATCGACCTCATCACAACAGAATCTTCAGAGTGAACCAAAGGGAAACATTCTTAACTTAGATGATCATAGAGATTCACATTTCTAAACATTTTCCTTAAAACTCAAATTAGCCAGAGCTTCCGAGATGCCAGTGACCTTACGTATGCTCCTAAACTACATGCAAAGATTGGAACAATCAGACCTAATTATGGCAGAAAGAAATTATGCAAGAAAATCAGAGCTACTTCATCAACGCCTCTTTCCAACTGAAAACATGGCCAGAAACACCAGTACCAGTAAAATTCCTAACTGCAGGTTTCCATCACCTGGCAAAGTGAGTAACTTGCTGCAAAATTTGTGAGCAACAACTTTACATCAAGCAGCACGAAGAAGAGAATGAAATCGTTCATTCTCAAGTGCTCAGCAGAACCACGAATGCTCAAAAAAAAGGGCAGAGCAAAATCGGGCAACTTGTTAGCAGTTTATGTCACAGGATCAACCACCATTGGCAGGTTCGATGGGTTTTGGTGAACACTTACAACTATCCTGGGCCAGGAGAAAGAACTTTACTTCCTGCTACTTTGCAACAATGAGAATTAAGTGGACATCAAGATAAACAAAATATAGCCTGATTTTACAAAAGATCAGAGAAATGATGAAATACTGAGCAAAACGTTAGCAAGAACATGGGGACTTGCCAGCATGACTAACAGGAAAGTTAAGACACTAGGAAGACTATGTAGCAGATTTTTTTTTTTTCCTGGGTTTGGGGTTTTTGTTGCTTCTTTTATTGCCTCCCCAAATCTGAAGAGAACTTTTGTGTACATTTCTTGTATTTCAGACCCTGTAGGGCCATTTTGGGATGTACCACTGCAGACAGTATGTCTGGCAGGAACACATCTGTGACCAGGTGCCCATTAAATCATTTCCTGAGCTGTTTTAGGCCTCTTCTGAGGGCCATTTGGTAGCATGCCAGTTCTGGTCTAAAATCTGCAAAGAATCACTGATTAATTCGGCTTTTGCTATTTCACTGTTGTAAGGAACTGTGCTCCTCTTACATTCTTATGGGACTCCTTGAGTGGTTTCATTGGCAACTGCAGTAAATTTACCCCCATGTCTACGTATTTTGTAAATTAGATGAAGTAACTAATGAACAGGAAAAATACTGCTTCAGCAGTGCAACAATGCATTGATTCCTTCTCACAATCATATTTTGGATTCACTATCTTATCTGATGAACTACCCAACATCCAGGTTCCTGAGTCTCACACATTCAATTTATTCCTCTTTACTTTTCATCCAGTAAGATCTTGCTATTTTTCTTTCATTGAACCTAAATCTCGTTTAAATGTACGCAGGTGGCTAAATAAGTGGATGATGAATACTCAGGAGGATCTGTTGGAGTAAAAGCAATCAGACATACACCCATAAGCAGATATGCAACCTGGAGAATCCAGACTGGAGAAAGGTGGTACAGTACAACAGGCTTCACCGAGGAGGAGCAAGCCTGCCCACAGCTCAGGGTGCCAACCTGGCACTGCCATCCCAGGCCAGAGGAACAAAAGCAACATTGCCAGCTTTTCATACAGAGACCCAAGATGCAATCAGACTTTATGGGTGCTGAATTAACTCACAGTTTAGAAAATGTGTTACTTTAAGGCACAAACACACAACTCTTATTTTTGCTTTTGAAGATCTACCCTTTAAATCCCATACTACCTGTTAAAAACTTGACACTTGCTTTCAATTAAGAATGATGCATTAGATACACTCAGCAGTCAGTGAGCACCTGAAGAAACAGCTGTTGGGCATCTTGGAAATTCTAATTCCAAGGGAGATGGAAGTTAAAAAACTCGTAGCAATCTGAGCATCCAGGCTCCTATAAGCAAACTACTCTTCCTGTAGCAAACTACATCACCAAAAAGTGACTACAAAGATGTGGTAAATGTCACTGAGACTCTGGAACAGACTCCACTATGACTGCAGAAGGCCTCAAGAGGCAAAGGTAGACAAGCCAATGTCTTCAGCTCCACTGTGTGACAAGAACATACCATGGAAGCAGCCATGAAAAGCTGTCACTATGACCATTAGCATGTATCTGAAATTACTGATCGATAGGATTCTTGCAACTGGACTTTTTTCAGATGTCCAGAACGCAAAACAGAAAAATCTCTCTTAACACAAATAGTATCAGAGCCCTGACCTGCCCTGTGACATTTAAGAGTGCCATTGATTTGAAGTTTAAAAATTCTTCCAGGACTCAACAGGGTTCACCAAGTCCTCACAGCACAGTTTTGCTCTCAAACGGGTGCTGCCATATATAAGTACTATATCTTCCAAAGTCAGTGGCATTCCACAGAGTATGATACACTGCTTTCCTGACAACTTATCACATGCAGTCTTGGAGAATGGGAAGTAGAAGAAGGTGGAACCTGTAGTAGTGTGTCTGCTCTCAGCTGTCTGTTAATCTCAGTTGAAAAAGAGCCAGCAATGAAGAGCAGAGGAAGAGGAGTAACCGTGAGGATTTTCTGTTACACACAATAGCTTGCAAACCTGGCCTCCCTCTGAAACATGCCTGGTGCCTGAAAGCCAGTTCACCTCTATCTCATGATGAGCCCAGTCACACACGCAGGGATGCTTAGCTATTAAATATCAAAGGGATCTTTCTGTCTTGCCTTAGGTTGTTTGCAAACCAGGTGTATTCAAGGCAAGGACAGCTCAAAAGATCAGATGCAGAACAATCCAGTAAACGTAAAATGGAGCTTGTGGTGATTTTGCTATTCCTTAACCTTGAAAGTCACATCACAGAGCGAAAAACACTGCTTCAATAAAAATGTACTGAACATTTCTATTAACTTCGGCTTTCTACCTGACTGGCCTCAGTGAGCTTCTATAGCTGTAGAATGAGTTTAGTATCACAGAAAAAGAAACCAGTGGTGGCATAACAAGCACAGCTTCCACTTACACAAGTAAGGAGGTTCAGAGTTGGATCCTGTATTTCTGTCTAATTTTGTCAAGGCCAATGGAGCTCAAGCCATTCACACTACTCTGGGACTGGTCTAAATCAAAATTTAACAACAGAGTGGTAGGAAAGAAATAACCTAAACAGTTATCTATATTAGCTTTAGGAAAGGTGGAACAGCCCTTTCTTCCCCTAAGGCTTTCCAAGAAACATGTCAGAAAGATTCAAATACATAGACAAAAAAAATAAAACAGCAATGTCAAAACAAGTAAGAAATGAGAGCTACCAGTAAAACAGATGCTAGTGATAGCAAGGGAAAAAAAAAGTAAACGTTTACATTAGCAAGAGTTGTTCTTTTTCTGGCAAGTGGCAACTGTGACTGAGTTGGTGCTTCCAGAGTATGTTTAAAAGAAAGAATCAAATAATGCTGTATGCCTACAATTCTTCATAGAATCATAGAATACCCTGAGTTGAGACTTAAAAGGATCATCAAAGTCCACATATATAGATAGATATATACAGTTACATACACATGAAACCAACATACTGTATACATTATTGTTGGTATGTTCTTTATTTTCAAATACATTTTGTATTTTCCTACAGTTTCTCATCCAAACCCACTGCAATCAATGAAAAAACTTCCACTGCTTTCAAGGTATGTTGGAAGAGACTCTGAGAAGCTATTGCAAAACAGAATTGTCACCTACCTTCCTTGCCCAGTAATTTTTTTTCCTTTACACTTATCATTCAATTAATATCTTTTTTCATTCACAAAATTGATCTTATCAATGCTGCTCTGTCCAGGCATGGAGACTACATTATCTCCCTTTACTAAACAGAAATGAAAGGAAACTCTTACACCCTTGGGCATTTTTTCCTTCTTGCAGCTATCTCTGTGTTTCTTTCTCTGTTTTTTTTATTTTGATTTGTTTTGGGTTGGGTTTTTTTTTTTCATTCACTGTAAATAACAAACTCTCCCTAGGAACTTCTGGATTCTGGGTTTTGAATAAGGCTAATCAGGTTCCCAGAGAACAATCTTACTTTTTATGTCTATCTGCAGATTCAACATTCTTCAGGGCTCTTCAACAAAAATATTTCAGATCTTCAGAACAAAAGTTGCTGAGCCTCAGGTTCAGTTTTCTCTTAAGTTTCCTTTAACTCACTCCTTATACACAACTGCTGTAGCAGCACACTAAAGGATATTGTGCAGAGTTCTTCAACACAGAGCTCTTAGATCCAAACAAAGAGTTCAGCTCTCTTTGATTACATTAACTTTTTTAATCCAAAAGGTTTTTGGTGAAGCATATGTTCTGCATCATTAAAATCAGATATTCTCGCTTTGATCTTTAAGTTCTCTCAGTTGACTGCTTCTCCAAACTACAAACTATTTGAGCTTTTGAAGTTATCTTCTTGCTCGGTACAGAAAACCTGAGCCTTCAGCCAGATTTGATAGGGTTACAAGATAATAACCATAACCATTGTATTTACTTTTTACCTATTAAACTTTGCTTTACAAAAAATACAAAGCTTTGTCAGAAAAACCTTAAATGCAATACCTGTAAACCAGAGAGAATTTTCTATGTAATGTTAGATACTTAAGTTTGTCAAGTAAATCTAGGAACATTCTGTTTCAATGTACACTATCTTTTACACTCCGTATTTATCAAACTAACTTTTTTTTTTTTCTACTTTTCCTTTTCTTTCAAAGTCAACAAGAGCCTGGACAGGCAAAGATAGGAATCCTGCGCATTTAAAGTAGTGCAAATGGCACACAGTGAATGTCAGCAGCCAGACCGTCACACAACCCCAAACTTTCCTCAACATGGAAACCCAGAGAACAATCGCAGAAGTTGAAGTGTGACATTACAGCAAGATTAATTAAAGAAGCTGGGCCAGCTGAAAACAGCCAAGAAGGCCATTTGTCACTGGACTACAACAGGCATCAAATGGCTTCCAAAAATAGCAGGACTACTGGTCCCATGACACATCTCAGTGATTCTGGAAGGAAATACCTAGCCCAGCCTGAAAGCCCAGGCCTGGAGACATGGGACATAAGACATCCAAGCTCCCGGTCTCATTCATCAGATATTAAAAGCTTTGGCTGGAATATTTGGTTCTCAAATTCTACAAATAATAGTAAGAGAAGCAAACATTCAACCAGATGTAAAAAATGCTAGTTAAAATGAGAGTAAAAGGAAAATTCAAGATGGAGTTATTAACACTGATTGAAAAATACAGTATTTGTGACTCCATGAAGGAGCAGGGTCACCCATTCAGTTTCTTACGACATTTTAACATGACACTAGAGGTGGAAGAGGTGTAATTGAACGTGAATGTTCATGAAATACAATCCACATAGAGTGAGCAAGTATCAATTCATAAAGTGGAATAAAATCCTAAATGTTTTTGATAAAATAAAGTAACTCTGCATTAAAGTTTACCAAATAGCATCTTATAAATGTGCTTATTTATTTGTCAAGAATAGAGGATCAAATAAAATGCATTCCCTAGTAAGTCCTGTCTGTGTGTATAAGACTTGACTACGTCTCTGTGTGTCTCTAAATAAAAAACTACACATTCTATTTTAATTTGGGAAGTTATTTTCATTTCAAGCACTCTCTGCATGGGGCAAATGACTTCTGAAGATGAAAACATTTCCCACACATGCTTCACATCATGTAACAAGAGAAAGATCACTCCCAAATTCAATCTCTCATTCATGCCTTCCCATCCCCCTTTTTTTCTCCTCGTTTCTTTTTCTCTTAAAAAAAGAAAGAAACCAAGAAAGCAAGAGAGAAAGCAAGAGAGAAAGCAAGAGAGAAAGCAAGAGAGAAAGCAAGAGAGAAAGAAAGAAGGAAGTGTTTGGCAAATCAACAACAGAAATATTTCAGAAAATGTCCAAGCCATACAATCCTAAACTTCATTCAGACTGAATCACATGAAAAGAGACATCTTGTGAAGAAAAGTCATTTCTACATGCCATCTTTTTCCAATTACTTCCCAGTAACAATTTAATGAGAACTGTAAAATACAGTGCATATCCACCACTGGATGACTGTAGTACTCAGCACTTCTGAAAATCAGGTATCCAAATTTACCAGCTTTCTATAATGCCAGTTCATCCAAATACTTTAGCATACGAAAAATTGTATTCAAATTAGTAGTTCATCTGATGTTTATGTCTCTGATTCTAAAACTATATATGATGGTGCTAATCTGGCAGATGTTTAATAACTGAGACCCATTAAAACTGACGAAATTCTAAACTCAAAAAATTTCAGTAAATTGCAGAAACATTTAGTATGATAAAAGAAAATTACGTAAGTTTAATATCCATTTTTCTCGTGTAATTATATTACCATTATATACTTCCTAGATTAAGTCAAATCTATACTATCTAATAAACATAATTATATGAAATGTTCATATAATATACTAAAGAAAGTAACAATTAAAAGCCCATGATTTAGTTACTCTGCGTAACTCATCATTCTCAGAGAATGAAATATTGGATTAATTCATTTACTTTCAACCAAGCACTTACAAGCACTCTTCTAGAGATAGACTGTATTTTCCTTCTTCAATTCTTTGTTTCATTTGCTACCTACTTGCATAAAAATACGAAAATCTTACCTAAAATTCCTATCTTGTTGTGGAAACTCATTGTTGACCACATTAGAATCTTTTCATAAATAGTTTATAAAATGATATTAAATAATTAAAAATATTAACATGCTACTTCTTGTACTTCATAGAAATTTATAAAAATTATGTAATACTACAGTAGCTACTAAATATTTAACTTACATGAACTATGTTTACAGGAATTTTTACTACATTTCTGCTCCTTTTCCCAGTAATAGAGATGATAACTGTTTTCTGCAATTTCAAAACCAAACACCTTTGAAGGGTATTTCTTGTCTGAATGCATAGCAATGTTGCTGCCCTCACTACGAAAATGTATATATACACATGCTCTACTCTGGTAGTGCCTTCTCTTGCCTATATTAATTTTAGAACAGTAGGGAAAGATTATATTTAACTAGGCAATAACAATGCAGCCTTGGAGATACAGGAGAAATTTCTTAGATGGTATCTGCATACAGATAAGGAGGAAGAAGAAGAGGGATCTAGGAAGAGCCTGTTTCAGGGGTAACCTTCCTACAGGTTAGAAGAATAAATTCATTATTATCTTTGAGGAGCTTCCAGCTCAACAACATCCTACTATTTTACACTTTGGAGGAGGAGCAACTTTTATCCCATTAGAAAATTTCTGTAGTTCTGGAGAATGAATGCATTAAAATTGAAGAAAAACTAGAATCTGAGCCTGAGGCAGTGGCTATTGAAAGCCAGTGGAAGGGAATTCCACTGCCTCAATGGTCTCCTGCATGTACAGTGTTACTTATGAACTGCATACATTAGCTGATCATTTGTTCTCAGCTTATTCTTAATCCTGTTTTACAAAGCTAATGTTCATCTTCTAATGACAGTCTAATTGCTTGGCGCCATGTTTACTAGTGGGAATGAACCACAAGCCATGTCACTGTAAGCTGAAGGGAGTATTCCAGTGACTGGGAGGTCAAAAACTCCCAATCTGTAGAGAAGGAAAACTTGTTTCTTAACTCTCTGGTACAAATTATTTCCAGGTGCTGATAATTATCACTCATGGAGCCTCATTTTCCGATTTCTACATCTAAATATATACTTGACAAGTTAAACTTTTCATCATGTGCAGCAGTCTCCTAAAGGCTGAGAAGGACAGGCTGCTGATGGTTGAAACCCATTTCACTTAAAATAGCAACACTTAATTAAAAGTCTTGTTGTTTATTCCTTTTCAAAGTATTTCAAATATATCTTTTTCCCAAAGGAAATAATATTGTATATTATTAAACAGGTAAGTATTATTGCATCTGCTCATGAACAAGAATTTTGAATAGCCGAATAATTACTTGGGAAGGCTCAGAAACAACACAGAAAAAAAAGAAAAAATCCGTCAAAACCTAATGTTTTCCATCATGTAGGCTTCCTGAAGTTATCTTACTGTACACACAGAATTTTGCTATTCACATGCAAAATTCACACAAGTGTGCGTGTGTTAACAGAGACATAACACTGAGAAAAGCAACAGATTCAAGCACTAAGTGTTCAAATGTATGCTCAACACATACATGCAAGCCCTCATGCTTACATATTTTTGCCACTAACCAGACAAAAAAGTTACTCAAATAAGGTAAAAATGGGGTCCAGCAAGCAAAAATTCAACAGAATTTAGGGAAGGAGCCCCCTATAACCATGCAAGTGTTTCTTAAGTTGTTGCCAGTTTTAACCTTCTGTGCAGCTTTCTGTCTTTCTGTAATCTTTCAGGAGCCTGCTTCTTGCCCATCTGGCATCTGTGAAACTGATCAGTCAATTAATTTTGAAGCAACTCTGACATAAGTTTATTAAAGGTGACCCAAGAGACTCTATTAAAGTGAACTTTTAGCAAAAGCCATAAATGCAAGTGTTTTCCCATGCAGTACTAGAATTATATATAAAATCGTCATAAAGATCTGTACCAGTCATTCTTATACCGGCTGCAAAATTACTGCTCCTGAAACCCTAGAAAAAATCAACCTCATGATCTGCTGGGGCAGGATCATTCTAAAGGACATGTCTTAAATCAGGAAGATGTCTTTTT
Source organism: Rhagologus leucostigma (assembly GCA_013397725.1). Classification (NCBI taxonomy): domain Eukaryota; kingdom Metazoa; phylum Chordata; class Aves; order Passeriformes; genus Rhagologus; species Rhagologus leucostigma. The sequence goes on along the minus strand of VZTD01000824.1, from coordinate 378,598 downwards.
GCATTAAAGACTGCATTAGAGGAGGGCGAAGGTGCTGCTTGTTTCCCCAACAGCAAACACCTGCAGATGCCAGGCTCTCAATACCTGCAACATTACCAATGATTAAATTAATAGTGGCAGGGCTTGCAATTGAGTCCACTTGATCTTAGGGTCTCACAGATTAAAGTATTAGTCCACTGAACCATGTTACTAGACTTCACCTTCATCTATTAGATACTTCCTTGTCTTTGTTCAGTAAGAATGGTAGGAAAAAGCCAAAATAGTAGAAATCTTGAAAGAGTGACAAGTAAATATGCAGAAATTTCATCAGACAGCCTAGTCAAAGGAAAAAAAAACGCTTAACACTGACTGACTGCAAATTAAACTACACTGGGCTGTTTTAGGCCAGATCCTCAGCTTTTATAAATTAAGAGGCCTCCAAGGCTGTGCAATTTTCATTTGCAAGGATATGAAAAAATATTTTTTATTACTTTGATGCTTTCACACTAGAATGAAAACTCTGGGAAAACTAAAAGGAAAACATTCAATTTCTTGCTGGATAAAGTGATGAACGGGCAAATTAAATGACTCAGAATCACACAACTGTTTGAAGACAGAAAAAAACCATAAAATTTATCACTCTTTCTGTTCTTCTGTTCCCACCATTTGTCTTATGGACCAGTGTATGTGGCATCTGAAGACGAAATACCATCTGATAAACAACAGTTCCAGTACTAAGCATGTATGCATTCCATGATTGTATTGTGATCTGCATTTACCCCACCTAATTCTAGGGATTCACTGATACAGCCTTTCCAGGTACTTTGGTCACAGAGGAATGAGAAGCAATTTCAGAGCTCAATTCAGACACTAGGTGAACACCCTTCCTGAAAGCACCGTCCATCACCCTTCTTTCCCTCACTGCAAGAGAAACCCAGACCAGCTGCACTGGTTAGATGCCTGTTACTGAAGGAGTAGTTCAAACCTATGTCTTCTGCCCTATAAAGTGCCAAAAGCGAACACAACATTATGCAAAAGGACAAAAAAACCCCTGCATCTTTACTTATTTGTAAAACTGTGGCCCGAGTTTCCTAATTCACCAATTCCAAAACCAGAATCCTGAGTGAATACATAAACAAAGGCAGAGACCATAGGGGTTGAACTGCTTGCCAAGTGCGAGAGAAACATAAAAGAAATCAGAGATATCATTAGAAGCACATACAACAAAAGAACTTCAAGCCAGAAATACCCAAAAGCTTATTTCCTTCGTGATTCACAGAGCATATTGCAAAACTGCAGTGAGTTGGCATAAATTTGTCAACTTAGGCTCTGGTAGGAAATGTCTGATAGTAGGAGATCACCCTTAAGAGGGTAGAAGCAAAATGAACTAATACGAAAGCCAGGTGGTCAGTGGCAGCAGGAAGAGCTGCTGCCAGTAATTGATTGGGTGTCTTTTAATATTCTTTCAAAATTAACTTCCTTCTTTCTTTCTTTCTCTCTCTCTCACTACACCATCACATACCCTCCAAGTCCCTCCTTAAATTGCATCCTGAGCACCGTTCCTTGTTTGTCTGACCTTTACTCCAGCACAATCAGCCCCAGGGAGGAACACCCCCAGCGCTCGGCCTGGGGCTGCAGGGAACAAAGATACACTGAAGTCCCCATTTCTTCCTCATTGGATAAAACATTAAATCTTAAATTGCAAGGGAATTAAACAATGCCCTGTAGTACATGACATCACCGCATTTAATCATCTCCCACATTCTTATACATTCATTTAAGACTTAAAAAGGGAGAATTTACCTCACTTCTGATAACGGGTTCTTTAAGATTTACTTGTATACATTTAGTTTTTGCAAAGGACCACATTCCAGCACCATTTCTTAAAGTATTCTTAACACAATTTAACAAAAGCTCTGTAATCCAATACTTATGACATGAGCTGTCAGGCATAAACTATGCCAGAATCTCTTAAGTCCACACACAGCAGGACACAAACGTAGTAGCAACTGTACTGAATTACAACCAATAGGAGAAGTCACAGGTCACCGAAGCCACACAGAGTCCTGCTACAGCCAACAATGAAACTTAATGTACTTTCCATGTCCAGAACCATCCGCTATAGAGCATCTGTAAAACAGATCAATGATAATAGCGGCAGAAACTAGGAAAAAAATGCAAGAAATGGAAGCCTGGCCAATATTCCATTTGTAATTTGTCACACTATCACACAATAAGACTTCAGCATGAATGTGTTGCCAATTTACAATTCAAATAAGCTTCCTCGAATTTTTAAAAGAATGGACTGTACACATCAGTCACTATGACAAAAAATGCCCTGTCAGGTTAATTTTAAATGCACTTTTTATTTGTTACTGTTAACTGATCCCTATAATTATTTCTGATTTTTAAAAGAGATGTAAATTATTAAATAAAATGCAACTCCTGAACCCTAACTGGAATGGGACTTGTTTCTGTAAACATGACAGTATTCCCTAATTTCCCCTAATTGATAATATTTTGACTTCACCCTAGCTGGTTATAGTGCAATTATTTTAAAATTTTTTTAATTCTTTTTTTCTACCACATAAAAACCCTCAATATATAACCAGCAAAGGGAGCACATTTGGTTAGAGCTTTACATAGGGTCTATTAAGGCAATAACAATTTTTTTCATTTACTTCAAAGGCCTATTGCTCAGGCAAGCATTAGGAAAAAAAATTAAATGTTTCTTTTCATAAAACACTGTTTACCTATAGTTGATGAAACTCCTCCTGGCTGTGAAATTCAGCAGATGGACTATCAGGGGGATGCATTTGGCATACTACAGACTAGACACTGTTTTTGTCAGAAGGTGCAGTGCTTTGATGATGAAGAAAAAAATCCCATGCTGTTTCTATGTTCTATTAAAAGGAAAGCCATTAAGATGGTAGTTAAGTGGTCAAGGCCTAAAATTAGACTTGCCACAAAAGCCAGTGGCAAAAAATAGTACTTAAACTATTGCTTCATGAAACAAAACTTACTCTGAGTTTCTGAAAAATAAAGCAAAAGGCCACAGAGCCAAAAAATCCTTTCAGTACCTGAACACCCACCTAGTTTTAACCATGAGAAGTCACTGGCTCTTGCTTGCTTACACTTGCTTACAGTTAAGCATCTGTCCTCCACCAGCTCAGGCTTTATCTTTTTTGGATTCTCTTACTGGAAAGACTTTATATCCTGAGTTGTGCTGAAGTCAGGGCTAGTAAGACCTGAAGTTGCAAAGGACAATCTGTGCAGCACTGTAAAAATTTACATTGAATTCTATCTCCATTAGAAGCCTCAGCCATATATTCTACTGATCAATTCAGCTTTAAAAGTTCCCTTTCTTTCCATGCCATATAAAGCTTTGACTGTCCTTTTTCTTCTATACTCCATAGCCTGCTGCTTCCCAATTACCATCAATTGGGTGTTAGGGCTATGATCCACCTGCATCACCAAAACCACCTGTCTTCAAGATAATCAAACAACTCATTCTGGGAGTTCTTCAGGCAGAGACAGAAAAAAAGGAAGATTGGGGAGAGGTTTATTTTTTGCCCAGATCATTTCAAGGATCCAGTTCACAACAAAGCCACAAAAATCACTGGGTTATCATAGTGAAGGACAGGCATGGATGTAGACTAAGTGCTTGGGACGGGAGTGTCTTCAGGTGGCTTCAGTGTCACGGAAAACACTAAGAGCAGGTGGACAGTTCCACCACAAGTTAAATAATCATTACGTTCACTCACAGCATCTGCTAGGAAAAACAGAAGTAGATCATAGCTTTTTTAGACCAACTTCATGTACAGGTTTCTGAGAGGGTTCACTGCAAAAGTCACTGCTTACCTGGGAACATGGTTCATTTCACTTATCTGTGTGTGATACCCTAAGTCATGCATGCTATTTAGAGAAAGATGTTAATTTTTCAGTGTCTTTAGGCAAGGCTACTTACAAAGGGGCATAGCAAGGCATTAAAAACCAGAAGAATCAGCTGGCAGTAAGATGAACAACACGTAGTAATTCATTAGCCTATTTAAACTCAGAGGTTTTTTACTCCAAATCGAATTTCCCATGACTTTGATACTTCTTTGGAAATAAGTTTCCTTTTTTTTTAAGTCTTCATTTGATCATTGATTTACACTTATATACAGCTTATGGTAGGAAAAACCTCCAAGTCTGTTTTATGCAATCCCTGAATAGAAACAGAGGAGATTTACACAAAGGGAAAGGTTTCATTGAATCAAAATGTAGAATATCCTATATATTTTCCAAGACAGGATTAGTAACTAGGAACTCTGAAGTATTACTGCCAGTCCTGATACTGATTATATTCTGTATACATTGGCAGGTCACATAACCTTTCTATCTCTGATTGTAAAATTAGGATATTACTTATCAGCCTCACAGCAATGTTGTGAGGATTAGTTAAAGCTAGAAAAAGGACGTACAGTGTTTTACTAAGCAAAATCCATCAAAAACACATGCAGAGTAAATGACACTACGTAATTTGACCTGGAATTTAATTCAGTTATAGTCTATGATAGTCAAAGTCTTTTGGATAAACAAAAGGCAACTTACATTTCAACCAAAACTGGAACTAAACCTAAAATGGATTTTTAGTCGAGGTTCAAAAAGAAGCAGTTATTTTCAAGGGTTGTTCCTAATAGCTGTGTCTTTCTCTCTAATTTTTAGTTCTAACTTGTGGTCATAAGGAGCAGCTCTGGTACCTTTCCTTGTAAGAAAGCTTGTTCTTGCAGTTATTTCTGGCATATCCTGCAGGTTCAAGAGAGGTTTGGGTAGCTTAGCTAAGCATCTCAGCTTTGAGATACTTCTGTAAACTGAGGCAAAGCTCATGGCCTTTGCCAATTCCTTATTGTAATGCTTTTATGGTCTCCAGTGCAGAAGAAAATCATCTTCAATTTATTTGAAAATGTGAAGGGCAAAGTGAGTACAAGAAAATGAGAACTGCAACTCCCTGAGGTAACATTCAAGTGAGGACTGAAAGAGGGTGGAGTTCCTAATCCTAAAATTAGGCTTGTAATATCTCCAGTGCATACCATCAGGAAACGTACAGTTTTTCAAATCCACTAATGTAGCAGAGCTACAGAGTTTATCATTATCCAGTGAAACAGGAAGGTCAGCTTATTTACTGGTCCAAATTCTGTTTTCTGCAATGCTTTTACTCAAAGGTTTCCTTGAGGCAGTGAGATGGTCAAGGAGAAACTGGCACTCAGGCTTGTAAACGACAGCAGCTTTGCTACCTGATCTGAAAACTGCTCCTTTAATAGAACCAAGTCAGAATTTAGGTGAGATTTGTGCTCTAACTAGGGACAGTTCTGATTCTTCAAAACCTCTAATTTAATGCTATCACTGCAGAGTAAACACATGATGCTTTTGTTTTGTGCCCTTCTCTATCAGGTGTTAGAAACACCATCTCCAAATCACAATTTTAAAAATTTTAGCTGTTTGTTACAAACATAAGTCTTATAAACAAATTAGACGTAGATGTGCAGCCCATTTCACTAACACAGTCTACAGCTGGAATTTTTGATCCTTTGCACGTAAGGATATTTCCTCAGCTTCAGTTAACTGGAGCTAATATGTCATCCATCACCACTGTACTCAGTAAAACAGTGGTGAATTTTTCTTTTTACATTGTTTTCTATCATAACTGATACATCAGTATGAAAATAAAAACCATTACTCAGTTCCTCCAGCAACTTACCAGAAGTTTGGTTCTCATACAAGTTGGTAGGACCTCACAGATGACGAGGTCATGGAGTTCATTCACAGAAGACAACTAACTGTGCCATTCACAGTTCCCACTTGGCCAGTTTGAAGAATATGTTTTTATGAACTGTGCTTCCCAAATGATGACATATTGAAAGCCCAGTGAAAGGTGTAATTATTGACTGAAAGACTAATTTGATTACTCAGTGCAAAAACCAGACAAATGTACAAAAACCCTAAATCCACAGCAAAGGAGAAGAAAACTCATGTTGGTATATGTTCCAAACAAGTCTCCAAGATAAATCTATTGCAATATGCAGTATAAACATGACCTGTATTACCTTATTTTCAAGTTATCTTTTGGTTAAATATGAGTTTTTGTATTTAACGTATTTGGCCGCTTACCTTGCTGCTCCATTCTTCTTTTTTCCTCTCTTGACAGATCCCAGTTTGGCCCTCCAGGATGTAGTAGTCTGAATGTGTCGTAATTATTCAGTTCCTTCCTGCTAATGCCTCTTAGCATTCTACTCTCCTGTCTGACACCACAGTTTTCACCTATTTGCCTTATTCTTAATCCACCATTTCCCCCATCCTTCCTCAGTACACTTCTCTTCTGTTTCCTTTCTTATCAACTGTATCTATTTACATGCTGGGTTTGAAATTTTCCCAAGGGCTGAATGAACTGTTTGCTGTGTTGCTCTGATTATGAAGTACAACAGACAACAATACTAATAAAGCTAAGATAGGGTAATTCAAATCTGTTGAAGAAAAACTAACAACAATGGAACACAATGGAATAATCATTCCCTTAACTCAGTGATTTCCCTGCAGCAGAAAAAGGCTTTCTGGATTACATACAGAATAACCTTGGCACAGCTTCATATAAGTGCTGGGGCCTACTAAGGAAATGTTTGATATAATGCCAGCAATGGGCAATAAAACTGAAGCAAATCAGATACTAAATGGGCAGGACACAGCTTTCTTTTAGGGCTCTATAGCACCTAGAGCATGCTCATCATTACCAGATTTTTTTTTTTTAAGATTTCTAAAAAAGTGTTAACTGTACTCAAAGTCAGATTTCTTTTCTGTTAAGATGTAGTTTGCCTATTTCTGATCTAAAGTCACTGTTTAAAAATACTAAATAACAGGTCTTTCTTTACCAGTGACATAATAGAACGAATTAATTATTGCTCTTAACTTATAATTAATTTTATGCAAACCAAAGACAATGCAATTTTGTTTATAATATTGGACTTCAATAATAGTTTCAATTAGAGTCTTTTGTTTATACACATATGGACTTCTGAGGTTTATTTCCTACAATTATAATGTGTACTGCATTCATAGTAATCCGTACTCTAAGGGTCAGATTCAGCTCTGTTGCAGGTGAGTGTAAATCCAATTTGTTCTGATTCTGTCATCCACACTACCCGCGTAAAGAACAAAGTGGGCTTAACTCCATGAAGTTAAACCCTTGAAAATATCAGATCATTTAGGTTAGATTTCTGTATAAAGTGAGGGATTACATTTCACATAATGATCTCTGTAGTGAGTCCAATACCTTGTATTTGTCAGAATTCTTGCAGAAAAGCATTCAGTCTTCATCTTATGTATCAAAAAATGGACACCCACCTTCCCATTCTAACAGTACTTTTTTCAATTGCCACCAGTCATCACTACTCAAACGTATCCCATACTTCTCATTTGAATGCATTGAATTTTGACTTTCAACACTACTAGCTTTTTGCTTTACTTTCAGAACAAGCAGGAGAGAGTGGTGGCTATTAGAACTCAGTAATTTTTTCCTGTGAAGATATTTAATGCCATTAATCAATTCAACTCTCAGGTTCCTTGTTGTTAAGGAAAGCAGATAATGTTCTAAATTTCTATTCCTCTCTGTAAGACACTTGCTTCACTGCATAATTATCTGTCTCTTTCCTGCTTGTGCCTTCATTATTATTTATTTTTTAAAATTTATTTCTTAGAAATGTTCGTAACTCTCTAGCTAACAAAACATGATGCAACAGAGCAGAGCCAGATCTGAATTTAGATTTCAAGTTATTTGTGATCAAACATATGAAGATGTATTATAGAGGCAGCTAATTGCATTTCCATTTTTTTCCATTATAGTAATTTTGTCCTCTAAAAGAGCTGCAGAGAAAGCTGGATTATTTTTACACTGTTAAGTAAGACAAGTGGAAACAGCTTTTAGAGAAAAGCTGAGGCCACAGAGCACAAATGACAATGGATCTTTGTGTTTCAAAGGTGTTGCTGAGTATTTTACTCCCTATAGACTGTTCATGGAGTTGATCCCATGGATCAAGCAGAGCATGGTCCTAAGCTGTCAGAGGATGCCAGCATGGTAAATGCCATTTCCCTTTTTCATTGGTCATGCTGGGCATGGCCAATTATCTTTAAATGGACTGAACAGCAGAGAAAAGAACAAGGATACTATCTCTACCCAAGCTTGTCACAGTCTCCAGGGCAAAGACTGTGAGACACTGCTGATAAAAAAAGCAACTGCAAAAGCTAGTGCTGCTTCTCTGTAGACAAGACAGACAAGGCAAATATTTAAAAGTGGTTGTTCATAAATTATGATCATCCCGACCCCCTATAAAGGAAATTTTTCAGTCAAGTAAACTCTGCCTTAGGAACACATGTTCAGGACTTTTTTTCAGACTTAAAGCAAATTAAGGTCAGTGACTTTAATCCCTTCCATTGTGATTGCCTTGTGGACTAGGAATGCAATGGGATAGAACAGGCTAATGAATGAAAAACTCATTTAGCTGCAACTCAGATTCATTCATCCCATCCTGAAAAATTTACCTCTCACTTATGCTCATCTAGTCCCAATGCATCTCATATCATACTTTTTTCTCTCTTGTATTTCCCTTTTTCAGGCCTTTGCTTCCATTCAGCGTAAGAAGTCTAGTTCATTAGCTGCTTTAAATCAATTTAATTCAATTAACCTCAGTGGGGCTGCATCAGCCCCCACCTCCCAGACCATCACTGCTGGGCACTTGCAGTGCCCTCTTCTCCCTGTCACTGAGTCCTTTGCTGGGAAGTAGGTAGGACTCTCTATCTTGCCACCAGTATTAAGGTACCGCTCAGCTGCTTTCAGCTCTTCCTCCATAATATCTCCATTTTCAAAATTTCAATCCTTTATCTTCATTTATATTATTTAAAACTCATTCAGATACATACCAATGTCTTTTGCTTTGTAAGAACAATGTCACACATTCCCCCCAAATTATCTACTCAAAACACATGTGCCAAAGGATACTGTCTCCGTCATCATTCTGACCAACTCAAGTTTCCTTCTCCAAGTACTTCCCACCTTCTCTTCCTCTAATATATAAAACTGAAAATGTTTTTTTGAGAAGGAAAATCCTTTTGCTTTCAAAGATCAGAACTGAACACCTTTGTGCTGAGCACATGTTTTCTTATGTTGTAAAGTCTTAAATTAGAATGAAATCTCCTCCGAGAAGGTAGAGTGCCGCCTTATGTATTGCAGCATAACAAGTTGCTAAGCTGAATTGCATCTGCTGGAAGCCACTGCAATCCCAACTGCCCTTTGATAGAAACAGATAAAGATGACAGCTTGTATTTTGTTGTTTCTATGGGGATTAATCCACCTGTGACAATGCAGAAAGGTGACTGTCCCCAGCCTACACTGGGTCACTTCACTGGGTGAAAAGGCAGGAGATTCGGACTTCCTCTGTTCCACTGAATGGGGAGTTACAATCCCTCTTTGGCTTCGCTTTCTTACTGTCCCCTACCCTCCACTGGACCTTTACAAACTGAGGAAGACTGAAATTTTCCAAAGTTCATAATCTGAAAATACCAATTCACAGCAATTAAAATTTCTCACAAAAATGTAGCAGTTCAAAGGCTATGTTCATTGGGGTCAGGATGCAGCTTCCATGCCAGAGAGCCAGAAGAGCTCCGTATGGCAGGAGGTGTCCTCAGCCACAGCTGATGGACTGTTTGAATCCTTGTTCTTGCCCCACCTTGTGACTTCCACAGTCCAGGTAAATGTTCAAAAGTTATCCAGAGAGCTATTTTTCATACTATATAATTAAAGGTAAATATTTAGGGTTTATTCCAACATAGGAAAAAAAAAAGAAGTGAATCCTCAAAGGTTTTTTCATGTAGTCTTTTGTTTTAAACAGCTACGGCTTTGCTGTGACTTTGAAAGCCCTCTGAATAGATATGGTACCATCTGAGTGAGAAAATAAGAATGGGGAGAACCCTTTTATGTTTATTTTTCACACAGCTTTAAGAAGAATTCATGGTGTCTTTTTTCAAATTTCTATTGCAGATTTTTGTGCTGTTAGCAGGATTTGGAAAAGGTGCTGCTAGATGTTTGCATCATGGAAAAAGTGCTAGTGGCCTGTCTCAGATGCAGGATCCCTGTTCCATCCCCCTTGGCCGCATTTCCCAGGTTTTATAGGTATTCCTTGCACTTTATAACAGCGCACTGCTAGCTCTGTACTGACCCATGGCAAATTTAATCACAAGAGTTTTACAGTATTTGAGATTAAGGATTACTTAGAAGTTTTTCATTATCATATGCCTCAGCAGGGCAATTTGAAAAACACTACTTAAGGAATGTCTTTATTCTTACATGGGCACTCTGGCTAACACACTTAACGCAGCATACAGTTCTGCAAGTAAGCTACCATGAAGTCTTTTTAAAGCAAGACTTTTCTTTGTGTTGACACAAGACTGTTTTTTTCTTGTGTTGGCTCACTAAACCCAGCTGCCCAGTGAGCAACCCAGAAGTACTGATTTCTTTCCCAAGACAGAATATATTATTATCAACAGAATGCTCAGTCTGAGAGAAAATGGTCCAAAAGTCACAGGCCTCCCTCTAGTCTGGACACCTGAGTCTGAAATAAATGTAGAAATTGCGACAGTATTTATGTTTAGAAGTCTGATCCTTTTAAGTCACCTTTGAAAGTTGATTACTTGATTGTTCATATCCACTTTTATTAGACATCACAACTTCTTTGTTATTGATGAAAAACTCACAGTTAAGTTACTGACAAGTGGCATTGGGCTACAAAAGTGTTATATTGATACAGATCATGCTGATTAACATGATTTTAAAAAATTGATTTAATAGCACTTCAATTAAAAACAGTGAGAGATGACGAGGAACATACAAAAAGGCAGAATGTAAGTTTAATTCCTTCCAGCAGACCTGTAGTTTACAAATGGCAATGCTCAGGATTCCTACATGTCTTATTTTTTATTTAATGGCCATTTCCAAAGAGTAGCTCTACCTCAGATTTAAGCAATTTATACTTTAAAAGTTATCAAGGTTTTATTTCATACGATGGCAGCAAACCCTGAAAAACTCCAGTGCAAATGCTTTTCAGCCCCTGACTCAGTCCTAGAGAGTTTATCAGTGTTGTAGATTCGCATAACCAAATTAAACCATACCAGTTTTTCCTGGAGAAAAGAAAAAAAAAAAAAAAAAAAAAAAAAAAAAAAAAAAAAAAAAAAGAGCCATTATAGGGAAACGGTTCCCAGAGGCAAGAAAACTGTATTGTCCACACAGGCCTTTCCACTCAGCCTTAAGCCAAAGGAGATCTCAGAAGATGCCAACTCTGCAGGAGCTGAGTTCTCCAAACTTCAATAGGTCTCTAGGACACATAAAGACTGGAAGCTTTCTGATAAAAGTATCTGGGTTTTCCACTGGTTTTCTGTTATCCCCCAAAGTCTGTGATCTGTAACAGCTTTCCATGAGAAAAGAGGCTGTTACTACTCTTTTTCTAAGGCTATGCTGTGAGCCACTGTAAAGGAGATCTGGGGGTCCACATTAATACTTTTAATGACTGAAGGTTGTCAACACAGATGTGTTTGGTAAACTCTGTAGGAGTCCATCCCGTGTTAACTGCCCCTATGAAATGTCACAGAATGAAGATTTTAGAGATGGCTACAGGGAAGAGGATCATTCTAGAATAGGGAAGCATTGCCTTGATCCAGTGGGAAAATACAGGGGAAAATAAGAGGAGATCACCCAGCACATGGGCTTCTAGATGAACAGTTGAATTCATCAAAATAACATATGTTAAATTGTGTGATAAAAACCATTTACAGATAACCTGAAAGAACAAAACCAAATTATTCATCAAGAAACTTGCCACATCCTCAATTTTCCGTTACACATTGCGCTTTCATAACCACTTTCACAGAGTTTGTCATAGTTAAATTGGTTTTGTCTACATTTATTTCTAACTTGTGTGGGTTTATTACTGTGAGTGTCAGAGAAAACTGGAGTTTCTCATGTTATTCATAATGTGGAAGAATTTGCAGGACTATCTCAATTTAAGTCCCAAGAAGTTCTCAATTCCATATAAATTTGAGGTTATTAATTCTAGGTAAAACATAGCATTACTATGCAACTACTGTTTCCCTACTCTGATAAGCACTATCCATTCAAGCCGCCTCATTCAGAGTGTTTTCCTGTTTGGTTTTTCACTGAAATTAAAGTTTTACAGTCAGTAGCATAGGTGATGGGAATGAAAAAAAATCCAACAAAAACCCAAAATAACCCAAACTACTCATTTTTAAAGGGCAAGTGGGAAAAATGTATGCTAATAAGGGCAATTATCATCAAAAAGCACTACAACTGTTAGAGGTTATTCAAGCAGGCCCTTGAGAGTTCAAAGAAACACAGATATTATTAATATTATGATGTTTCCAGCTAATATGATTTAAATGATTACTCAAGGATTGAGGAGAAAGCCATTTGAATAGATACTGCTGTACATCTTATACAATAAATACTAAAAATAAAATTCTGTAGAGACAGAGTATAATGCAAACATCTTAAAGGGAAGACGTCAAATACAGTTTCGTAGCTTGATTCAAAGTGCTTGTACATTCACCTCTTAATTTACTTACTCTTTGTTAGAGCTGTACCACTAACTCATCAGATAAACAAGCTGGTCGGTTGACTTCATCCCACCAGGCAGTGTCAGATTTTAGCAGGTGTGCCTGAAGGACTCTTCCTTTCTGCTCTTTGAATCATTCTGTAGACACTAATGAGCATCCCTCTTCAGCTTTAATTATTGGTCCCTGACAAGTCAACATAATAGGAATCAGCTTAACCAAGCATACTCCCCAGTGACATGTTCAATTACTCAGGTTGTACTTCTCTGCAAGAGGTCTGAGGGGTTGCTAATTTAACATTGTCAAAAAAATAAACAGCGGTATTGGTTACAGTTTATCTTTTGACCCTTATGTCACCAAATCTAGCAAGATACCTCCTCCTGGAATGGAGCACAAGATTGAATACTTAAAAATTACTATTCTGGTTTTACTTTTAAAATAAAATTAATTACTACCTGTAAAGTAATTTAAGTCAAGCTACGTTTTACGAGGAGAGACACTGACACTTTGACAAGTGTTTGTTGATGTATGATTGTATTTATAAAACTGTTCGGTTTTCCAGTTTTATAAAACACAAAAGTGGTAGTATTTATTCATTCATATTTACTGCAAAAATACGGTATCAGAATTAAATCCTATTTTTGGCAAATACAAACAGCTATTTTCCATAACCAGAAATATCAGTGCTAGAAATGAAAGTAGGAAGCCTTTTATTTAGCAAGCTCATTATTAAGAAATGAAATGGCATTTTGGAGGTAAAAAAAAACAATCTCTGCAAAAAGAATATTTACAAAACATTTTAAGACTAATTAATTTCACTGGATTTAATTCAAATTTTGTAAAAAATAAATAGAAATTATACTCAAGTTTTAAAAGGCAAATTACTATTTTATCTGACCTCAACAGGTAACAAAGGACTAGAACCTTGTCCAATAGTGTTGGCCTCAAGTATTGCATTTCTGGTGACCTGAACAGGTTTATTATCATCTATTTGGGCAGCAGAATGGTATTCTCCCGCAAAAGACTATATTGTCAAATACAGCAATATAATAATAGTCTCGTAAAATTACTATAGTGTCATCTCCTAAACATCTACAGACAGAAATATAAGCTAGTTTTTCTTTTTAGCTTTGTTTGAGTATTTAAGTGGAAAAAGCTGAAATTTTAGTATCACTTTACAGAATACTTCCAAAGGATGAAAATGTTAAAAAATTCAAATTCATATTGAGACTCAAGAAGAGATACAGATGTGCCTCTTAAAAATAGTCCTATATGTTTTGTCATTTCTTCTTTTTTAAATTTCAAAAAGTTAGGAAAGCAGAACACTCCAAGCAAGCAGGCAACCAATCCTAAGGAAACAGTAGCAAAGAAAGGAAGTAGAATCCTCACACGAGTTTCAATAAAAATAGTCAGTATAATTTTGTACTGTTTCCTTTATCAACACATTTCACAACAAATAAAATCTGATTGTTGCAGTACCGAAACATTGACGCAAAAGTCTCACATTTCCTCATTACAGCAATGACCATCATGACTGACCTACTGTGCTATTTACCAAACATATACTAAAGCTTAATGCATATGACAATTAAGCAAGCACTCATTTTATAGTAAATAGCTGTGTAAGCACTTTGGACCACAACCAAGAATTCAGTAAAAACATGGACAAAGGACTTGGAACATGGGAACTTCATGCACAAACTCTGGCTTGGGTGGAAGCAAGACCACACCTTGTATGGCCTACTATTTCACAACTATACATTCAACCTCTTCCAACCTTTTGATCTTCTTCCATGTTTGTTCCACTGTTCTTATACAACAAAATCACATTTGAGTATGGCTTCATTTTTATGTTTAGCAACATCCTTCTTAATAGAGCCAAAATTTGGTTCTGTTTATGACGAGTATTACTATTTTTCTTAGCAGAGTTATTAACTGTAATGGCTGATTTTTTTTGTGGAGGTGTATCAGTAGAAAAAGCCAGATGTCAGGCTCAGTTCCCGGAGCTCATAGTAAGTTCCAGGCAATAGCGTGGCTCTGGGCAAATGATGAATATACACTATGACGAACATACACAACAGCACAGTATAAATACATATAATCAGATCTCATTTCTAGAACTTCTTCACAGATAAAACTAAAAAAGAAAGAACAGAAAATTATAGCCTCTAGAAATAAAAACTTCACCGTGAGTAGTAATCCTTAGCAAGCCCAAAGGGCCCTTGGTAAACAGCAGAGATAAAAGCTCCTGCAGGATCTGTAACATGCCCAACAAAGCCATAGCACAGTTATATCAGTGTCTAACAACAGACTGTGAGAGTTCTGCAAACAAACACCATATGGAAGAACAGAAATCTGTTATTTAACCTAAAGCTCTCTAATTGCCTGAGGTTTAGATGAAAAGATCTTCCCAGCATCACTGAAATTATTCTTCTGTTGTTGAGCTTCAGAAATCTAACCCTAGGCTCCCTTCACTGCCAGTGGGACAAGGCAATTCAAAACCTAAATATTCTGACATCTCCTAGAACCAAGTTCTCTCTTGATTACTCATGTGCTTTGGTACTAGGTGGTTGAAAATGAGGATACACTATCAAATGACAGAACATGTTAGGTACTTCCATTTGGCAAGGAGATCTTTTCACATCAGGCAATGAGGCATGTTCCCAGCTAACTAACATTTTGGACAGTTACGTAAAATTAATCCAATCCTTTAGATTAGGCACAGTAACTTTTTTTTTTTTTTTTTTTTCTTTTTCTTTTTTTTTTCTTTTTCTTTTTTTTTTCTAAGTAAGAAAAATCACGAGCCTGGTGATTGCAGAATACACAAGAGCAGAGCAGAAAGCACACAGCAAGTAGGTTGCTCAGGTACTGACACATTACAAAGGAGACTCTCAGTACATTTTCTTTATCATCATAAAGAAAACTTCTCCAAATAACTGTCAAGAGTGACAAGCCTAATTCACAATGACTTAGCCATACTTTCAAATTAAAGGTAGGATGCCACACAGAAAGCAGTAAAAAGAATCACTCTTCTGGTATGTTTTCAGCCTTGGACAAAAAACAACACATCTTTCTAATTTTCAGGACAGGCTGACATGTCCTTAATGATTAGCAATTTTTCTTAATTCTCCACAGTGAGAACAAAGATAATCATAAAAAAAATGAAAAATAATCTGGTCTAAAATCGCTAGATTTATAGCAGCAGAAGAAAAACAATCTTTCATAATATAGTCACTCACTTAATCAACTAAATTAGAAGCAAATATGTCATGGCATCAGCTTGTCACAATCTCTTCCTACCAATGATGCTATATCAGAAAGGTTAATTCTCCCAACAAATCAGACAGACCAGATTCCCGTTTCTTTATATGGCTGAAGCAGGTTCTTCAAAGCTGCTGCACTGTGACCTTTTACTTTCAGCAGCTGTCTGCAAAAGGGCTTCAGACAAACAGTTCAGAACCAGGGCATGACATGGAAACAAGACTTCACAGCCTTGGGCTAATGTGGCTCAGCACAGGATAAACAGTTTTTTGTCTATCTTTCAGGGTTTATCTCTTTTATGACTCATGTTGAGTAATTGTTTCCACATCCCTTTCTGTCATAAGGGACAGGGAACATGCTTGTTCAAGACAAGAGCTTTACAAGGAATTTAGGAGGAACAGGACACAATCTAGAGCTCTTACTACTATGGATTGGCTCTGTTGTTCTCCCCCTCACCCTGCCCCTCATTTTTCAGTCCAACAGTCCAAGCTGGTAGCTGACTGTAGAAGAAACAGTCTCTAGGAGGGCTCTGAAATCTGCAGTATGGCTGCTGGCAGTGATAAATGAGAGTTATAATTCATATATTTCATTTCAGTGCATATAAGCAAAATCACACACTGATAAGATAACACATAAAGAAAATGGATGAATGAAATCTCATTCTTCATTCAGCCGATAGCAATCTTATTTCATTTTTGTTATTGAACATGAAACATAACCTTAGCCTGAGAAAACAGGAATTTAAAATCTTGCCTTCAGAAGTCCTACCAAGAACAAGAGCATTGCACTTACGTCATATGAAAACACACCATGAAGTACAATTCAAGAAGCCAGGGTACCAACAGGATCTTATTTACATGTTCTACTGCTTTATTATGTATTTATATTATGTACCTTGATTAAATCTTATCTCTTGATTCTATTATCATAATATGCCACTTAAAGAAACAAACAATCTCCACCCCCCAGTGGGGGAGAGGGCAGGGGGGAACATAAAACCACAAGAAAAGCATACCAGCAGCATCAAACCACTCATACTGGAACTACAAGTTCTTCTGGTTCATCAGCCAATACTGAGCTCTGTAGCAAGGGTAGATTTGATGATAGGTAACAATGCTTTGCGTCAGCATGTGAAAGTCAATCACATACCACTTACAGAGACAGGCAATAGGAAACGCAGCTCAGGGAAGAGCTAGGCACTCCAGGTGCAGTCCAGGAGGCACTTGTGAGGCTGATGCCACAGAACAGCTGCAACCTCACACAGGTCCAGCTCAGCCTACAGGGAATTCCCAAGTGTCACCTCCCACCAATTGTCCTCTCTGAAACTCTGCTTCTCTACGCAAGCCACAGCACGTTTTTTGTGGCACTCACGTTCACATGCAGTCTGCTAGAAATGGGGATGATGAATACGAAGACATTTAGGATTGGGAAGGAGAAGTGTTAGGTTTTTTGGAGAGGAAATGACGGAAGACAGCAACTCTCAACATACACAGTTTTCAGTTTATACAGACATAATCGCTCTCTCTACATAACCAAAAAAGCCATGACAAATCCAAGACCTGTGGTAACACTCCTACTTTTAGTGATTTCTGGGAGAAAAGCAAATCAACCTAGATAAATTGTCACAGGTTACCCTCCTGTAATTTTCTGCTGATTACCACACTTGCCATTACGTTACATGTCCAAACTCAAGCTCAGATGTAGCAGAATATTAACTCAATTATCTAGCAATACCTGGTTTGATCCCCCTCAAATACTACTGAGAAGAGCAAGTGAATCTAAATCTGCGAAAAAAATGAGCAAGGCAGGGAAGGAAGTGAAAATACTTACTTTTCTAAATCCTTACTATAAGAGTTTTCACTGTATTTACAGATGGGGAGATAGCCTGCTCTTTTAGTGAAAAAAATTGAGAAAAGGAAGCTTCTGAAATAGCCTGACAACTGTTCTGCAATGTACACTCAAGCACTGTGCCCACATAGGTAAGAGATGTTTGCATGCTATTACTGATTAACCCATACAATATTTCACATGACATTTTCTCAGCTGAAGTGATTTTGGAGTAAATAATTAAGAGAATGAACAAAGCTTCAGGAATACAAGAGTAGTAGGTTAAGAGTCTTACTCCACATAAAAGCAGTTCTCTGTATCTACTTTTTTAACATTTTTCCAGTGTTTTTCTCCAATCTTCTTCTACATTATAGAACTGGCAGCATATGACATTTAGATAATAATTAATTTTTCAACTAAGTCCAGCAGGTTTTGGTTAGGCAGTTATCTGTTGAGTACAACAGTTATCCATGTCTAAACTGATGCAATGCAGATGTACAACTCAGTCTCTTTAATACCTACTTCACTAACAAGTTCTTCAGTATGAAAGTAGAGGACTCTGCTCCCACATAACTATCCAATAAACCATCATGGATTTTCAGAGTTTTCGTATGAATGTGGAAATACTATCAGATGTTTTAGGCATGACTTCTTTTCTTGCTACAGTTCTTTTATACATGAGCACTGAGGTACAAGGTATCATCAGTTTAATGAAAAGGAAGAAACTATTCTGTATCAAAGAGTAGTAAGAGAAAAACAAGTACATATGGAAATCAAGAGCAGTCACGGCAAATTTTTCTTCTCACAATAGCCAGAAGTACGCTACTTTTTTACATTCCTAAAAAAAAAATCAAAACCAAAAAGCCTTTGAGAGTGTCTCATTAAAAATACTGTTTCTTCCCCTTGTTTTCCTCTTAATAATTTGATATTGGAAAACCATCACACTTACACTGCAACAGATCTCATAGGAACTATTTAAATCTGCTTAGACTTCCACTCTTTTTATAGCTAATCTGGTCAAATGATACAAAGAGAAAACTGACATGATGTAAAAAAGTGAAGAGCATGTATGGGGTTAAGCAGCCTGCTTGTGGAACGTGTACAGAGAAGGTATCGCCTTCCTTTAGCACATAACTTCTTTTTGTTAATACATATGAAATAATGATACAAATCAAATAAGGCTGGTCAGTTTCTGTAACTACAGGCACATATACTGGATAGAGAGTTATCAAACAAATGGAGTAAAGGCCAGTCTGGTGGTTGAAATGGTAAAAAACCTGTAATGTTTTAAGATTGTCAGAACTACCAGTGACTAGCTGAAAGGAAGCATTACAAAGCTTATTATAATGTTTCAGAAAAATGTAACCTCCAGTAAATCTTTATTGTTAAGAGAAATGTTTATGGAAAATAAATAAATAAATACAAGAGTTTCATTCCTATGGTGCCTGTAGGCCTTTAGGAGGAGACTTGTTCCTATGTAGAGATGCAGCTGAGTATTTGTCCCTAAGAGATACAAAATGATCCCTTTGAAATGACTTTTATCTCTAACAGAAATTTAAAAAATAACATGCATTCAAAAGAAAAGGAAACAGAGCATATATGATGAGGAAAGTGCTCAGCATGACAATAGGCTGACAAGACCACAACATCTATCTTCACCTTGAGGGACATGTAAAGAGAAATTGGAGTGTGTACACTCAATATGTTTTGGAGTTGATCCCTCTACAAATGTCATGCTCAATTGCAGTAGGTATTTATATACATTAGTGGTAAGGCACTGCAATGAGCATGCACTGTACATGTCATTATGCCTGTATGGTGTTATCTATTTTCATCACCCTACTCAGCTTTAGAAACAGTGAATACCTTCTGTGACAAACCAGCTGGATAGACATACACACAGCCCAGCTTAGTGAGAGTCTCACAAACTGCAAATAAAAAAAGCATTCTGTTTATTAAAAGATGAGGCTGGAAGTCTCCCTTAAAAAGTGAATTATGGTTATAAAAATTATTGGCTTCCTTATTTGGTTGGTTTCTTTTTTTTGTTTTATTTTGGTTTGGTTCGGTTTGGGCTTTTTTAGGTTTTTTACAGGCAACTTCATCGGCCATGCCTTTATGTCCTACGACAATGTTACAATCCCATCTTCTTTTACTTGTGATAGTAAAGTTTGACAAAATGATAAAAAATATAGAGTGTTTCAGAAAACAATATTCTTATCAACATCAATCTCTCATTTTTAATGCGATGAATGGAACTGAAGAAAAAGAAAAGCAGCAATGTAATACAGTTGCAAACTATGCAATTTTAACAATTTTGATGGGTGCTTTCCCTGCTGCTGAGACACTCAGAGGAAAAGTCCTTTTGAGAAGTGTGATTATTTTCATTTACTATCCACAGATAGTAAACTACAAAAACACAGCCTAACATTCAGGATGTATTTACATGCTGGGGAATCCATCAAACTCAAATAGAAGTGTGAAGACTCAGGTGAACCCTTGGCACTGAAATACTCCAGAGAAACCCTGGCACCAAATGTTCAAGAACAGATACAAAATGGTTAGAAAATTGAACAAATCCAAAGAAACTATAAAAATATGTCAGAAGATACATATTTACATGTACACAGATTATATGAGCACCATTTTTAAGCAAGTATTAAATGCTAAATTCATTAGGCGCTGGCACTAAATTCCAGCTTCCCACCATTATGTCTTAATCCAAATAACATTAACAGTAAGCATCAAAATACATTCATTCTAGAGTCAGTGAGACAAACATGCATACTGGTTTAGACTAGTAAGTAGTTTTTAATAATTTTGTAATCTTTTTGAGAGCAGACTTTTAAATCAGTAAGTACAGTAGTTACTTGGTGTTACTTTATGAAAATGGGTGTATTGTCTCCCTTTCTTGCTCTACCTTTAAGCTGCTGCTAAATTTCTCAGATACATGTCTGATTTCTTCTTACCTTCTTGAAGAAATTGCATGGATCTGTCTAGTATTAATAACACCCACCTTCCCCACACGCCTAAAAAAGGGGTTTTCTGGAATGCTTACACAGTGATAAAAAAGGGATTTACTAGATTGATTTTGCGGAGACAATACCACAGTTCAGTTCGCAGTGGTATGGACACCTGCCTTGCAGAGCACATCCTGGCTTTTAGTTCTGTCAGTCTCTAAAGCCTGAGCACCAATTTGTAGCAGTTCTTAGGAGTGACAAAATCTAGCCATTTCAAACTGTCAAAAGCACTGATTTAAAACATTTGAGCACTGAGGTTATGTTTTGTTTCACCTAGATCAAAAATTAATTTAAAATAAGTTCATGAAGTCTCTTGATTTCTGTAAATTGTGATAAAAATCAATAACAGAGCCTTACTGATTTACTCCTAGAATTGTTTTTTTTTAATATCAGTAAATGCAATGCAAGTTTAGTGGTTGCTCAGGGTCAGTTAATATTGGGCACTCTGAAAACATACTGAAACCTAAGCTTTGGGGAGACAGACAGGGCAGGTGAAGGAGGAATGTTGTCAGTTTAAATACTCTGGGGATATGCACAGCATAGCCATTCTGAGACCTCCAAGCTGTCCTTTCTTTGCCTACTCATTCAGTAGCATTAAACTGAACTTACAGACAGCTCATACTTTCATTCGCAAGTATTAATACTGGCACCCATTTGTGAATGAGGAGGGACTGGTGTATCAGAGAGAATCTGCCGAGTTGTCTCTCTTCTGTTTGGTTTGATAGTCTCTTTGCTTTTAGAGAAAAGAATGAATGGCTTAGGTGGGCGACATTTTTGACTCGAAAAGTCCAGGTGATTTCAGGGCACACAATGAAACCACAGAGACTGTGGTTGATCCACCAAGAAGCACTGGCCAGTTCAGACCCTGTCACACCCTGCATATGAAACACTGAAAATGAATTGTCTTCTGACCAGTATGGCAGTATGGAACAAGAATAAAAAAAAGAAATTTGAAGACAAAAATAACCCCTCCTACTCCTTAGAAAAAAACTACCCAAAAGACTTGGCTGACATAAGAAGGCAAAAGAGCATTTCCTGCACAGACTTCATAAACCACAGTGGAATATAAAAGAAACTTGTCTCTAACCTATTCCCCAAAGCTCACCACCAGACCCAACATCATGGGACCAGTAAGCGACCAACTTAAATGATTTTGCTCAGTTGTAGCCTAACATCTACAGGATGTTGACAATATCGCACTGTTCAGCTTTAGTCACAGTGCTGAGTTGTTCTTTAGGCTCAGAATAGAAAACATTACAGATACTGAACAAGGTTTGACTGAGGTTTTAAATGCTGTCATGCCACAATGAATTCCATCGTCTGTCGCATTGCTTTACAATCCAGCTCAGAAGGGAACAAATCCCTGGTTGAGACTTCATAAATACCACTATTAAAAGAAAATGGCTTTAAAATTCCCTACTAACATTAGGCAGTACTGGAATTAACCCCACTCTTAATTTTAGACTATGTCCTGCAGCCTTCAGATGAGCTGTGTTTTACATCAAAGGAATTCCCATCTAATGTACAACAATGAGATCACGGGTCAGCGTGGTAAATCTGAACCTTCCACTCTAACCATATTCCTTCTCCTGTGTCAATCCTCAGGTGAGTCCTAATTCTGCTCTGTGCTGAAAATGACCAGCAGCAATATCCTGAGGTGACAGCTGTCAATACCGAAGCTCTCACACCAGTCACCACTGCTAATTAATAGCTCTTCTTTGCACTGTTGATGTATTGAAGTTCAACAGTCGTGACTGGCTTGTTAACAGCTATGAAATCTCAAGCTAGTAACAGAAAATGATTCATTGCAAAGGTGATGAGTAAGTTTTGGTGAATTGCACATTAGTGTTTTCTTTCTCATTCCTCTCCTTTTTTGAAAAAGCAAAACCTTTTATATACTAGCATGCCTTATCATATACATTTTATGAACTTTAAATTCCTATTTTTTGCAGGTGTTTTACAGTAACAGTATTTCTGGACCTATGGAACAGTTTCACTTCAATGCTAAAAAAATTAAGAGCAAAAATTTTATTATTTTTACAATAACATAGTGGGGAAAAAACCCTGAAAATTCTGAAATTGCCATAACCAATTTGGTTGGTAAGTTTTACTCCCTTGAAAAACCTGATCTGAAAATGTTTCAAGCCACTCGACCTATAAAAAAGGTATTGATGTGTATATGATGATGTTCAACACCACAGTCTCACAATACGAAATCTTTGTTAGACAAATGAATTGATATCTATGCCAACTGTGATCTGCTAAAGGACAGGAAAGAACAGAAGCCCATTTATCCACTGAAGAAGTCCTTTTCTAGTGCTTAGCTATGCTCCATCCTACACCACTGGGATAACAGCACTAACAGTCACAATTCCACCAGGGATTACAGCTCATTCCAAGCAGGTTTCCAAAGCCCACCCTGGCAGCAGCTTGCATTCAGGAACAAATACTCTCAGCTTTGGAAAGGTAGTCAAGTTGGACATCAAATACTGCATTAATTAGCTGATCAGTGAGTAAATAAGACAATTTTCATCTGCAGTTTTGCTGCTGTGGTCAGCAAAAAGCTTTCAATTATCTGTCCTACTGCAAACAAGCAGGCAAGGTCTACTTATTTTTCCTCAGAACCATGTTAGTTTTAATTAAAATTGATGCTATTGTTCCAAAAACTACGTACTCTCTAACTTTTCAGGGATAAATGAGGAAAATGGTGGTTTTTTTAACATGGGAGGAGTGGTCTACGCACTAATGCATTTTTGTATTATTAAGAATTAATCAGGCACTTGTAAAAGATAGGAAAGTGGAAAAGGAGAAATTGGGGAGAGGAGGAGAAAGAAAAGTGGGGCAGACAGAAAACAATGAAAGCCCTCTCCCAACACAGAAACACAACAATGAAAACAAACAGGGGTCTTTAGAAGGGAAGTAAAACTAATAAAGGCAGTGGTGGAAGAGCTGTATAAAGGGCAAATATACCAGTGTCAGATAATACAGTGGCAATTAGCCAACAGTTTAAAGACAAAATCTCACATCAAAAGGAAGAGGATTTAAAAAACATACATTATCTTGCTTCCCAGCCCTCTAGCAGCCAGGGCATTGATGCTGCAACAAAATCCTGGTGGTGGGATACAGTTCAGTGGAGCCATTTACATCTTATGGGTAAGCAGAGTTGGGGTCTGAGCTAATCGATTATGTAAGCTAGAAAACTCATGTTATTATACACTGCAGCTAGCTTAGATTCAGGAGGAATTCAGAGCAAACATCAAGACAACTGTGTACCTCATGGGAGGAGTCTGACAACACAACTCTGCAACTGCATTTTGCATCCAATTCTACTTCCCATTTTAAAAATACCAGGCAGCAAAGGACAACCAAGTCATAAGCAGGCAGTCTGAAGGGACACAGGAAAATTTTAACTTTGTCATTTTCTGCTTTTGACTGCCAAATCATAATGCTTAAATTCTTCCTCACTGCAAGGATACATTTTTTTGATGATGATGATACTGATAACCATTACGAAAACTTCTATCTCAAAAGCCTGGAGCAACACACTAGATTTCAAGATTATTTCATGCTTAGAAGTTGTTTAACAAAATGCAAAATGGTCTTGAAAGCATTGTAACTAAATTTTTACTGGAATTCACCAAGATAAGCACTTTATTTTTAAATATATAATCAAAGCACAGAAAGGAAAGATGAAAACACGCATAAAGCCAATCCTCATGGATCAACACCAACTCACATTAGGTTCTTCAGGAATGTAAGATGACGGACAGATTCTCCTCTGAGTTTTTTATTTCACTCACTGGTTTAACTTCAGACTGTACCTCCCTGTCAAGGTTCATGCAGATAATTAGCACTAAGGAAATAATGGCCTTCAAAGTCTGTGTTTATTATTGTTTTATTCCAGCTGAACATAATACTTGGCAAAAACAGAGGACTCTTCCTCTTGCTTACAGCATTTTTCCTCCTTCCGGTCCCCTTCTCTCCCTCCAAAACCTTCAAACCAGATTCTGAAGTCAGTGGATCCATTAAATAAGTCACTGAGCCTCTGTGCAACATTTCCCTTCTGAAGAAATTCATCTGCCCTGCTTGCTTAGCTGGAAAGCAAGCAAGCATGCGTTTTGTCCCTCGCTGCAAGTGCTGCATTGCTCCTTGGTTTTGTGAAGCCGAAGTCCCCACTCCCTTTGAGCAATATCGGTGCCATTTACTGTCATACTCTGACAACCTGGGTGACTTGTCAAAACGTATTCTAGCAGCCTCCAGCCTCAAACCCAAAGCAACTGTGGAAAACTGCAGATCTACTTCCCACGAATGAAAGAATTAATCCAAAAGACCTCTGCTAATGCACAATTGCAATTAATGTGAAGTTGTTAACAAAAATAGAAGAGTAAAGATGTTGAATTTTACATCTTTGGAAGCAACCCACTTTAACACAGTATGGAAGAATGGCAGAGGTTCCAATGGGCTTTTCACATACCAAGCCCTGAGATGGTAAGATAATGTATTGTTTCCATTTCCAAAGGATGTAACTTTCTTCAAAAAAACCCAAAACAACAAAACAAAGCAAAAAAAACCAACCAACCAAAAAAAAAACCAACCAACCAACCAAAAAAACCTGAACCAAACTGTAAAGAAGGGAGGATATGTTCCTTATAAAAAGGGAAGGTTACATATCTTATTTGCCTTCCTATGACACCGCTGACATCAACAGCCAAAGCATGACTATATGCAAGTGTTTTGGTGTGGTTTTTTTTCTTCTCCATTAGTTTTAAAAGATTGGCTAGGATTTACATGAAAAGTTGTTGATTACCTAAGGCAAATAACACGATCAAAAGCAACCAGCCTCAACAAGCAAGACACAGAAGGCGGATTCTATGAATGACATACTCTCTACTCTACCTGCAGACTGTAAATCATCACAGGCTCACTTGACAGTGCCAGGCATAGGCAGAGCAGCACTAAAACATCGTTAGTCCAAACACTGGGGTTTTTTTCCAAACAATTAAACTCTTGGAAGTGGAGAGAGAGGGTGTTTTTTTGCATGAGTCCCCCCACCCCCATCCCCCTCTTTCATATTGAAACACTTGGGGCAAGGCAATTTGACACTGGTTTCTGTAACAAACCTGGTCAGGCAGGATTTCTCACACACCCTGCACAAAAGGCTAACCTCTCACAAAGTACTTATTGGAGATTTACGTCAAGGTTGAGTGAACTGCAGCCAGGGAACTGCGCTCGAAACACTGTGTGAAAGGCTCTGGTGCTAATCACTAAACCAGTGGGTTAGCTGGAAAGGAACTGAGGAGGGGGAAACAAGAAACATATAAAAATACTCTTTGTAGTATATAATTTCCAATATTTGGCTACAATAATACCAGAGAAAAAAATTAATCACTTGCAATTGAAAATTTTCTCTAATTATCAAAATACTAAAATAGCTATGCTGAAAGGAAAAATCAGCTTCTATATTCACTTTTATTACATATTTGCAATGATATGGATTCCATATTTCCAATGAAGGAATGACTAGGTGATGCTGCAACTCAGACATTGATCTTAGCTGTTGCTGCTGAAAGAATCAAGAATTTGTATACCACTGTCAGAGGTGAACACTATTAGATAAGCAACCATATAAGGTGACTGACAAGCAGTGATAGACCTTGTCCAGGCTATGACAGCAGAGCCATGTTAGAACACATTAACTAATTTGTTCTGTTCATCCAGCACAGACACACCACGCTGTTGTATCTAAGCCTAAACTAATGCACTAGGAGTTGACCGTACACGTTGCCTTGTGTTCACTGTATTCGAAAAACCAGGCAACCTTTTCTATCACTGTATCTTTACAGTCTACGTTCAGTGTGTTCTTTACAATTAAAACAGTGTATTACACAATTGGTTCAGCTGAAATGAATTCCAAGAGGAACTCAGATGTTCCACAGACACACTCTTTGGTCACCATTTATGCAAAAGTTCTTTTACATTCATCAGAAAACCCCTTTTCTCATCTGAATAGTGGAAGACATTTAGGAATTCCGTAATAAAACAGGGTAGGAAGAAATATTCTAAACAATAAGTAGACTTTTCATCTTAAATGCTGCAAGCCCTACAGCAAAGCTGTACTGAGATTCACACATTACAATTTTTGCAAGCTATACACAGCTCACGTTCCTTCTAAGAGGTCACAGCAGGCAGACCTCTGACCCAGCAAAAAGCCCTGTTGTTCTCTCTGAAGGTTTACAATGGATGGGACGGCAAATCTTATTTCCTACACTGTGATATACTGTTGCACTAAATCTGACCTACTATTTGTTTTGTAAATGTTTTAAAATATTGTTAAAAATGCCATTATTTTGTAAAACAGTGTGTTTATCTGTTATGCAGACATCGTATATTGATTGATCCATCTGCTCGAGTAACTTTATTCCCCCTAATCTATCCTCACACCACAGTACAGAGGCAACAATCTCTGGCATGGCAGCTTTCCTACTTACTGCAAACTACAGGAGAAAAAAGTAACTACTACCTGAGATAAGCAGTAGTCACCAATGTTAAAAAAAAACAACACCACAAAAATCCACACACTAATTAATGTATTATTTAAGAAATACAAAAAGTTACCTTTTTTTAACTGCTGTTATAAAGATGGAAATGTTAAGAAAAACTTTCTTCATATTGCCACAAGAATCTCAGCTGCTGAGTGTTTACTGTTGCTCTGTAAAACTGGGTGGAGAAATTCCCTGCTGCAATAAAATGCCCATAAACCCATAAACAAGAGACACATCAGTTCCCTTAAAGAAAAAAAAAAGATGCCATTAGGACAGCCTTTCATCCTTACTGTGTCTGAAGGGCTTAAGACACACTTTGCTGCCTAAATATAATCAGCAACATTACCACACTAGTACCCTCAACAAGTTTTAAAGTGACATATGACCAAAGAATTTTGTCAGTGTTTGTTAGTTGTATCGGGAAACAAAAAGGAATAAATTGCAGGGCAAAGTTATTACAGATTGTTCAGTGGTGAAGAGGTTAGATCAACTTTAAAAAAGCAGTCAATCATGCAATTCAAGAATGAAATAATTTTGAAACATCCAGAAATTACCATCTGCGCATATCTGGAAAACTCAACATGATGGGGTCTCATTGGAGATAATGATCATTTTCCATGTAACTGGGTTCTTTGCAGTATTATGAGGGTTCTGCTCCATTACTCACTTGCAGGTTTTTTAGTTCATGGACTTCTTATGACCATGAATCAATCCTTAACACCTCTACTTTCCATGCACAGCCCTGCATTCTCTCCTGGCACAGCACCTATCTCAATATCCTTGACAGCTCTCCCTTGTAAAAACCCTGCCTGTTTGCTAATGCCTGGTGCAAAATGAAGACAAGATATTTCTTTTTTAAGCACCTCAAAATACAGGTGGTTTTGTTTGTTTAGTCTTTGAATGATTGGCGCTTGGGGGCTGGATAAGCTTAGAAGATCTTTGAACAGAAAGTAGTGTAGAAAGGTGTTATGCACTTGTAACAAAGGATTTAAAAGAGTCTGTAACGGACATTAGGGGCTGGCTTTTCATTTTTGTTGGATCATCTTCAGGCAAACCCTGGAATTTTGTAGAATTAACTCACTCAAAACCAGTTCTTTGTACTAGCATACCTGAGTGGGAAATTATCTACAGCAACTTGGACTTGCATATTTGAATTTATTCACCTGCTTTCTGCCTCTAGGACACCAGATTGCCCCCAAATGTAACACACAGAGAATTACGGGGCTTTATTAACACCACCAATCTTCAGTCACCTAATTTACAGGCCTCAGTTAAGAAAGTAATCTGTTCAGGTGTCCTAAACTGTCAGTCAAGGTAAAGAGAAATTATTTGAGAAGGCAGATGTGCTCCTGTTTCAATTTGCATTCTGGAAGTACCTCTCTTTATTCATTGTGGAAGAAGCCTAAGAAAATTACCTTTCTTACTTAGGTATCTCATTTAGGTTCCTATTAGGTGATAGAAAGATTCCTGTATTCTTATACCTCTAGCTCAAAAATTTGGCATTCTTGCCTCCACTCTGTGCATAAGAAAGATTACTGACTCATAAGAACCCAGTTATGGAGCTTTTTTATCCTTTCTCTTTGAAGAAGTCTGTGTTTTTCAGTAGTTGTCCATGCCCATCACTTAATCACTTAATCCAACCAGAAGACTACAAAAACCTAGTTTCAAAATACAAAATTAAGAGTATATACTACGCACACAGTTTGCAGAAATTCATCCTATGTATCCCAGCAACTGGAAGGTGCAGGTCATCTAAATGAGGTGATGAAAAAGGACAGTGGGGCTGAATATGAATGGAGAAACCCATACACAATTGACAGTGGTAGAGGAGCAGGAGAGCAATCAAGACATGGCTTAGTAAATCAGTGAAAGGCCTGTAAGATTTAAATACATTGTTCAATTCCCAATCCGGATACTTCCCTTCTTGCTTACTCTAAGCATATATGACTTGCACAGCCCTCATGTGTAAGAGAATCACTTTCACACGTACAGAAGCGAAAAATCGTTTAACAACTGGTAACCCTGCACACTTTACTCACACGAAATATGCTACAGAGTGGCCTTTTATTGCTGCTCTATTCACATAACCTGTTAGATACATTAAAGTACCTGACCCAGGAAGATCATTCCCACCAATGATAGTCAGAAAAAACATGATAAACTGTTTTCCAGTTCTTGAATTCTGTAATGGTGCTTCATGTCTTCATTTCTCTGTTGCTGTTTCAAATAAACACTGCTGAATGATTAACAGGAACCACTAAGAACATTAGGTCAGAATTTGCCTTTCTGGATTGAAACATCTGACAAATGTATAAAGGGTAGAAAAATCACTGATAATCACTTAAGGACTCCAATTAACTTAAACTGGATGTTAGCAGAATATTTACTGCACTTTAGGATGGATTTCACAGAATCAAAAGGAACAAAGGCATGCACAGCACAAATGAGAGGTATAAATAGAGAGATAAAGCACTAAAGACTTGTTTAAGATGCAAGAAAATCTTACTGTAAAACTTTGGACAAAGCTTCTTGGGCCACTTTACCTAGTTAATTCTCTGACTTCTCAAAGACATGCTTTCTCTTCAGATCCCTTATTCCCTTATCTGTCCTGGCTCTTTTAGGCTGGGTCTTCCTGATTTTTAGTAGTTAGTCCAGGCAAGAGGATACACTCATTTTTCATATATACACACACCTCATGTACCGAAGGAATTATCCTCAGTTTTATCCAGGTAAGCTCTTTAAGTTTTCCTTTCCATCATATGCCCTTTTTCTACTTCACAAATGCCCTTTCATTCCCTCTGATCTGACTTTTATCTTACAGAGCCATCAATCTAGCATGTCTTGACATATACTTACAGCTCCACACAAGGACTGACTAGTACTGAAAATACAGCTTTCATCTTCAACAGCCTTATACTATTCCCTTTTTAAAGAAATGTCACTCTTGAGATTTAGACACATACATAAAACAAGAAAAATAAAGCTATCAATAAATAAGTAATTATTCCATGCAATAATGTTGTAAGTTTTAGCTAAACCTTCCCCTTCCCTTC
Source organism: Rhagologus leucostigma (assembly GCA_013397725.1). Classification (NCBI taxonomy): domain Eukaryota; kingdom Metazoa; phylum Chordata; class Aves; order Passeriformes; genus Rhagologus; species Rhagologus leucostigma. The sequence continues at coordinate 348,271 of VZTD01000824.1, read as the reverse complement.
TTGATTAAAACCATATTAATATTTCCCATTAATTGACAAATTATGTTTCGGAGACAGAGTAGTCATTAACTGCAGATATGCCAAAATTTTGCTTCCTACTTCCAGTGATAAGGCTGCCATTTGGACAAAGCAGAAGCAGGCACTTCTTTTATTTTTATCACCTCCTGTAATTGCTGTGTGGTGGTGTAAGTGTCTAGGCGTCCTTCATAGTTACTGGAGATAGAGCCAATACAATGAATGGTCAACAATATACAGTTCTCTGACTATACAGAAATATTTTTTTTGGATTTGGTAACTCATTTTTGTACCTCACAACTGTGTTGCTTAAATTTGCATTGGCTCCGAGAATCCTAGACAGATAACTCAGGCACAGACACTTCCATCCAATTAGATGAGACAAGTCCCGCCTTGAAAGTCCATGAGATGGAGTAACTTCAGAACGGTTGTTCTTCCGTAAGATCTAAGGATCATTTCCTAGAGCAGGAATCGCAGCCAATGTGAAAACTCTCATTTATTTCACTGAAATCAGGTCCAGGTCAAATGGGGTAATAAAATAATATGGGGCAACAGACAGAGAGAGAAACCACTGCTTTTTAACCTGGAGACTCTGGAATGACACCTGCATTGCACACAGGAAAAAAGGGAGGGCTTTTCTGTAATATGTAAATATAAGAGTGATTGAAAATTACATTCAAAGCTAATGCCTTGTTTCAGTTTAAGGACTATAAATTTATTCTGCCTTTTTATTTAGTTAAAATGTATTATGCCTGAAAGCAAGTTTCTGGATTTCTGAACACTACAGCAGATTTCATGTTCTGAACTTGTACAGCCTTTCTAAATTCATATTCCAGCTTAAATTTTGAGGTATGTCAAACACAAGGTGTTAGGCACACTCAGTGCAGTTCTATGCATGCACACAGCCTTGTTCTGGCTTTTACCTTCCAACAGCAAACCTGCCATCTGCAGTGAAAGCCCTGTCTTGTAAATGCAATTTATAGTTCCCAGGCCATGTTCAGACAGCTTCCTTAGAGGTCTCCATCTGTTTTGAAGCTCTGATATGCCTTTTTTCCGTGCTCCTATCGTTACACTCTTTTCCCCAGTAACTTCATAAACTCTCTTAATGTGTCCTTTCTATTTCTTTTATAGTCTTAATGCCACAGAGCCCTTTGAGTTACCAATGTTAACGGTGGTTAAAAACCAACCACAATTACCAGTGGTAATGCTGGTTAAAAAATTTCAACATTCACACAGAAAAATAATCCTTGCCATCTAAAAAGCCAAATCAAACATTGTTCTTAAACAATCTAATTTAGTATTTCAACAAAAATGGGACAATTCTTTTTTCTTTTTTTTACAGGTTTGCACTGGCACAATGTCATATTTCAGGCATTTTTGTTCCCAGTGTTATTAATGAAGGGTAACTTTAATATTTCAAGAGTTTCTCTTAGAAGAGGTTCAATTCTGCACATACTAAAAAGAGGGTGAAATATCTGTGCTGGTCATGGTAAAGTTCTCCAGAAAATCCTAAGAGAGGAGAAAAGGCACACATTTTGATGTTCTCTTTGGAAATACCATCTATTTTAACATGTTTCCATAATGCTTTCATATCTAGAAGTTGATGTAAAAAGTAATACTATTGAGTGGTTAAACAGATGGTTTTTTTCAAGTCACCAAGTTTGCGTAAGACTTCTAATTTTGATGATACAGATTAATAAAGCATATTTAAAATTCTGTTCATTATTTAAACAGTTCAGAAAGAAGAAATGGGAGGCTGAAGTGTTTGATCACTCATTGACAGCTATTGAAAACAACTCTTGCTTTACAACTGGGATATAACTTAGAAATCAAGAGCAGTGGAAGCATTTTTGACAACAAGATAATGAATGCAGTTGCATTTCAAAAAATCCACCAGAAAAATCCATACTCTTTTATAATTCTGTCCTGACTATGGACATTATCAGTACTTTGAAAACTCAGCTGGTCTCCAGATGGAGTCTTCCTGGTTCAGCAGGAAAACAGAGCAGTAGCAGCAGCACAAGCATGATTCAGTGAAGGCACTGGTAGGCATATTCAAAAAAATGGGACATGTAATTTCTACTGAGACACTTGAATAACAAGTGTGAAGCGGACTTAAGTGCCAAAGGTCACCTGAATCCACTGACAGAAATCTACAGTCTGCAAATATGTCAGACAACTGGTTAGATTTTCCTCCATGTAAAAATGGCTTTTACACCTACAAAAGGATCACAGCAGCTTCACCTCAGCGCTATGACTTCACCCTTTAAAAACTGCAAAAATAAATAGCATTTACTCTCCAGGATTCATTGAAGCAATGCTGAACAGGATCCTCAAGAGGGTAAGGTTAAAGTGGACAAAGCACAAACCTTCCCAAATATCCTTCCTGTTATTGCTATGTTTCCACTAGCTGCATGTGTCTCTACAGCCTCTTACCTGAACTACGTAGGTTCACTCATATAAATACAGCATATCCTACATATCTATAGTCAGGGAGGTTTGTATAACATATAGGCATATTCTAGGTTTATACTGAGCTGGGAATACCACACAGTCATGCATTTGCACAGTACAAAATGAAACTTAAGACCACAAGGAATTGGTCAGGCTGAAATATCCTTTCTGACATTTCACAAAGGGCAAATACAACTGTTAAGTTTTCTTTTCTCCATCTAGAGAGATCTTATAAATTTATTTGAGAAGGCACGGACTAATCTCTTGCATGCACCCTCAATTCAATCTATCCCCTCTCTCCTTTGACACTGACTATGGACTTTGTATCATTTCAGTAAGTTTACATTTTTTCTCAGTTATTTCTAACAAACTACACTTACATGGCAGGGAGATGAAAGGTTGAGCAAGATTGTCAGGGCTCATGAGTAAAGTCCTTAACAAGGCACAGCTGATCTACAGACAGACAGACAAAGATATCAACCATGTGTTGAAAATAAACAGTTGCAGTCAATTCTCTTGTGCTAGGAAGTGGGGAATAGCGTGCTGGCAATATCTGAGCAGTGAGAATGACGCTGCCACTTCCCTGGACCTGTGTTAGTCCGGTGATGGGAGTATGTTGTTTATACAGTCACAGTTCTCATGTCTATCTGCTGTTCTCACCATCTTGACCTGACATGAATGGTTTTGAAACCATTTGTTCTTGTCAGAAGTGTGATAGCATCACAGGAAGGCAAACTAGTCTGCAAAATAACAGCTCTGAGGAACAAGAGATATGTCTGTAGTAGACATACAAAATTTCAGCTATTTTTATAAACCTTTCTGCTTCCAAACTACCTCATACCCAGTATTTCCAAAGCAACATTCATAAATCTCAGCGTTCTTTGGAAGCTACTGTGTAATAAAAGTTTGTATCTACAGAAGTGCAAAATACAGCTGTGTCCCAAATCATACAGCCTAAGAGAAGGGACTTGGCTCCTCCTACCCCATCAATCATACCCTCAACTCCTCCTGCTGAGGCAGTCTAACAAGCGACATCATGGACTTACAAACATTAATCTGTGAAGAGCTATTTAATACCCTGAGGTGAATATGCTCATCAACAGCAAGTTTACCAGTTTCTGGTAGATAACACCAGACTAAATATCTGATATCCTCCTGATTATTGTGAAGCAGTATCTCTTTAGCAGTAATTTGACTCTGTTGCTGTAGTCAACATATTGTAAATTCCCATATTTTATAAACTGCACTGCATGTTTCAAAGCATTTTATAACCATTGGAATTGCCAGGTACCATACAGTATGGTAAGTCCTCTTAAAAAAAAAAACAAACTTTGAAAAGATAAAAATACTTTGGATGTATATTTCCCAATCTGTGTTGTAAATATTAAAATTACAAGCAGGAAAATGTTTTCAATGAAATGAAACCAGAACAAAAGCCAGAACCAAAACGGGTCCATCAGATGCAGAGCAGATCTAGAATAAGTGTGAACACAGCATAGAAACACAACACAGAAACAGACTTCATATACTGTATACACCTTAAGCCATAAAAAACAGCAGGGAGCTGTTTTGCAAGCAGTCAACCATATAGTAATGTGTAGTAATAAGTGGTTGTATTTGTCGTGGCTTAAGGCCTTCCATAAGCCCTCATAGGAGCATTTACCTAAGCCCTTCCTTTGTCAAAATTATCTGAATTTTCCTTTTACTTTGCAGACTTCTTGCTGTCACAGCTACCAGTTCCTATGTGTATATCTGCAACAAATGCCCATCGGTTAAGACGTTCCTACTGTTGCAATAAGTTTCTGCAAATATCAGTTCCAAATGTAAAATGGTAGTTAACTCTAGGTCATTGAAGATTTGTTATTTATGGAATTGTTTAGCTTTTTTCAAATGAACCCACACATAATCATGCTGAGAAAAAAGAAGGTTTCTGCATTGTTCATAGATTTTGCAAGTCATTATAAGGAACAGCAATTTTAAGAAAAACATAGATATTTACAAAAGAGAAAACAGTATATTGGACAATTAGGGATTCTGCATATTACTTTCACTTATAGCACATATAGAAACTCTTTGATACATTCTGACAATTAATAATCCAACTGCAGCAGAAAAAAATGGGCTTACTAAAGAAAATCAGTTCAGTAACATTTTTTATGAAGACATAACTCATGTTTAAGAACATAGCTTGTGAATACTTTTAGCACTATGTTCAAAACAGATTAATGAAATCAATGAAAAATAAAGTACTTGTCAATATGAAAAAGGTTACAGAGAACTAGGGCTGAAAGCAGTATTTATAATTATTCAGCTAATCAAGGTTCCATGTATTTAAGCACTGATTGAGACTGTATTTTATTACCCATGAAAGCAGTATGCCTACTGAGAAGCTACTGCATTTTGTACTTGCTATGTCTCTTTTAAACAGAGAAGCCCTAAATGCTTCATGAAAATGGACAAACCTATAGCAAGAATTAACTAAAAGAACAAATACTTAAACTTCCATTACGGACTCATTATTTCCAGAGATAACCAGGGCCTATGTGAAATAGCTATCCCGAGCACAGCTAGGCCTTGGAAAAAATCTGAGGGACAAAACTCTGGACCTGCACAAGCTGTCAGGGCTGGTAAGAGAAGACTGACAGACAATAATCCAGAAAAGTTTAAGTACCCGTTTTTCCCTACCCAGAAAAGTTTTGACAGATTTGTTTGTTTTTATGTTGAGAATTGCATTGTTTTTCCTGGAGTTTCAGGAGGAAAGGCGAAATTTTGACTAAAAGGAAATATAATTTTAATTAACCCTTGCTAGTAATATTAAAGGTTTTTTTCTTTTTATAAACAAAAGAATATGGTGATTCCTGTTTCACACAATAAGAAATATGTTTATCAATTCATTTTTTAAGATTTAAAGTGGGTTATTTTCTAACAACATTATTTATAGGCTCAAATCATTACAGTTATTTTGGAAATAAAAAACCAAATCATCATTATGAGATTGAAAGCAGATTCAGGTCAATGCAGTGTAACACTTTACATAGCAATCAATAAAAACGTCAATACAAACAATTACTAAAGGCACCATATGACATTCCAATGGGGGAGAGGGAGAGAATTCATTTTCTACTTAGACGCCTTGCTTCCTTTATCAGCAGATGGCAAACAAATTACTAGTTCAATCCATATGTCTGTATCTGATAGACAGTGTTTTACAAGTCTGAAATTAGTTTGAAACATTTTGAAGTTGGCCAGACTACAGAGGAAAACAGGATAACTTTGTCTATTAATGAAAAGTTGGTTTTGTCATAACAAATACTTCCACAAGCTACTACCCATCCAGACTCATTCAGTCACTAATGGAATTGTACCCAAAGACATAATCTGTGTTTAACAGACTAACAATTTGTAGTTTCACCCATTCTGTTCTTCTGCTATGCTCCAACATGTCTCCTTCCACTACCTGAGGTTTACTAAGTGGTGCTGATGAAAGCAAGCAAGGCCATGAGAATGTTTTTGGTCGGAAGGGTATCAGATCGCGAGGGCCGTTTGTGTGCAGGCATTCCAGAGCAAACCTGTCAGAGCAGAGCCTGCAGACCAGCACCCTGGCTCCAACCACGGCACAGCACTGATGCCGAGAAGAAGATTGAGACATTTTTGCCTAATCTCTCCCCATCAAAAAGCCTCCATTTGCAATGCAGACAATGTATATTTTAGGAAAGGTGGATCAGAAAGCCTAGACAGTTTTTATAACAAAATGAATGGTTTGGTAAATTTCTTTCAAAAGACAGCTCCAAATCTGGAGAATTTTAATGACTTGTATTAGAGTAAACTGTGAGTTCCACAAAAGATTGAGAGGAGAGAGAGCCAAACCAAGCTAAAGAAGACAAGGTTTTCAAGTGGTTTCAGTGAACTTTCTTTGCAACTTGGCCAAGCAAAGAGGGAAGCAGACCTATACTGATAAAAACAGCTGACAGCACGGGTCTACAGGCATTCACAGCCAGGCAGAACACTAGGCACATCCAGCAGCTCTTCAGGCACTTTGGAGCCCTTTGGTGTGGACTACTGGATGGAGTTCCAGTTCATTTCCCAAAGCTTACAAAAATTAATTTCTTTGCCAAGGACTTACAGAACCAGCACAAATAAAATATTTCTCAACTCAAGTGTTTTTAAAAATGTTCTTTCCTTCCAGTGGTGATGTACCTGGGGGACTGGTATCCAAAATGGCTTATGCTTCACCTCTTAAGGAGGGTATCACTAAGAAAGCCCTCAAAAACTTTTAGCAATGATTATGGTTTAACTCCAAACTGTCTATTTGCTCACTGAAGTAATGCATTTCAGGAAATGTTTTCTCTAGAGGTCTACACCAATGCCAGCTTGGGGCAGTGAAGCTGAACGCAACACCTCTCCTGAGACACACAAAGTTGGTCATGAGGATTGATTAAAATGTGAGGAGTCGCTTATACCAAGAAACTGAGGGTCCAAGTTTAACAAATATAAACTGTCCTCTTAATTTTCTGAAATCCCTACATCATGCATGATAGTTGTTACGGATAACCACTGCAAAGACCTCTACCCTTCAACCATTTAGCTCGCTATTAGAAGGCAAAGGCAAATCAATTAAGTGATGATTAAGACTACAGTCTTAAAGGCATGAAAGATATATTTAAAACTTCTGCTAAGCAGAACATAATTTTCTGTAATGGAAAAATCAGTAAAGTTGTAACATGCTCTTTGCTTTAAAAATTATTAACATTTGTCCTACAAATCATTTTGCTAAATAATTACAGAAATTTTGTTTTCAGTCAAAAGCCTTTTTTCACTCTTAATTTAAATATAGATCTATTTTTAAAAATTTAATTCTAATTTTTAACCTAATTTAAAATTAGTAAACATACACATGTATGCACACAAACATATGTAGGTGCCAAGATATTTACAAGCCTTGAAGCCTACAAGATTTTAATCACGTTTTCCATTAACTCTCCCACCCCTCAAGCCCTAAATAAAGTAGGGTTTATGAGAATTTTAAACAAAAGGAAATATTTAGGTTTCTAGCACATCTCAGTCAAATATAAATGTGTTTCAGTAATATACTAACAGGTACTGTGCTGTCAGTGGAGAACTTTATAGATGTTTTGTCCTCTTTATCAGCTGCAGAGAGTGATGTCAAAATAATCACCACAGATGAGTCCATAACTGAATTGTGAAGAAAACACTTTTCTCAAAAACAGGTTGACTAAATTTATCCTGCACAATAAGAACTTTTAAACAGGTCTGGAATACATCCATTTTGGGTTGGAAAAAGAGCTGCCTTGAAACACTGAAAAAATATAAAATACAACTCAGTATTTTCTAACTCAAAAGCATAAATCCATGAACATTAAAGCAGTTACTATCAGAAAAAATCCCTCATAAATATGTAAAGATATTATTCTCCATATGTCTTATAAAGCGGATAATAGCAGTATATTAAGTTTTGCTTTGATTTGTAAGCTTTCACCTTGTGGTGTTTGCCCTACAGCCTTTCAGTCATGTACAGACTGGAGTAGTGAGAGCTTTGAAGTGCCCAACTTCCAGTGAAGTTACTAACATTTTTTAATAAGTCTTAAGTGGTCTGTGTGTGATTTACTGTAATTTCAGAACAAGCTCAGAAATTCACCCTAACTTGGAAAGAATGGGAGAGTCATTTGAGCACATTATCACTGTTGGGGCATGGGGGGAGAGAGGCATGAAAATAATCTGGAACGTGATCAAGTCAAATTCAAAATACTGTGTATATAAATGATGATACTGAGAATTTTAAGGGCAACAAGACAGTTTTGTATAGATGAGTTGTTGTTTTTTTTTTTTTTGCAACCAGTAAATATAGTTTAAGTGATTCACAGCCAATTTTTATAATTGCAATGGAGCAGCTGTGATCAAACTCTATTTGTAGCATCATAATAAATTTGCCCCCCACCTACCAAAATTAGTTCTAAGCATCCAAAATTCCCATTTGAACATCTGACTGAACAAAACAGGCATTGCTCCATGCCAAAAACTGGAGGAAATAGACCTAAAATATGCCATTTTCTCACCAGAAATTGTAGGCTCCCAGAATAACATGTGAATTAAAACTCATTTCAAGCTTGTTTGCATTGCTTCTCATTCCCATTCATAGCAAATTTCTTGACAAACGTTCTGATTATTTCTCTTTTTTCCTCACTTTTTTTAAATTTAAACACAATTTTCAAATCACAGACAGTCTTGCAAGGAGAAACAGCTGATAGTACAACCCATCTGAAAATGAAGAGGGTGGAATTTTACTCTCAGCAAGTGCTGGAGGCAACTTACATGATTAAAGACTGCACTGTAAGCCATCGTTAAAAGACTTCTTCCCGTAAGTGAAAATGTGCAGTTTGCTACCATAGACATCAGAGGCACATAAACCAAAATGAGGTCAAAGTCAACCAAGAAATGCAAATGTCTTGCTCCAATATTCCTGCTTCTGCTTCCCCCCTTCCAGGCTGAAGGAAAGAATAGAAATTTTAACAAAGTTAAAATTAATATTAAAAATCTGGTTTTTTCAGTTTTCCTCTTTCATTGGTATTCTTGACAAAGCTTGCATCATCACACTCAGAGAAGATAACCAGCAATATTGATGCAGGATGCCTATGAATCAGGCTCTTCTTGCTTTGACTATCATAGTACTGTTGCACAATAGAGTTTAACACATCTCTCTTCACTCTTGCCCTTTTAGATGGGAAATTCCCATTTTACAGACAGAATTAGGAAACAAAGACCTACAGCAGCCAAGAAAACAGGGAATTAAGCATCTAACTAGGACAAACATGATTCACCAACCTGAGATTTGAAAATCTCAGGCAGTCCAGGGATACACAAACTCAGCAAAGATTTCCAAGGCTGTTCACAAGCTGCCTGCGAAGTGCTGCACAACCTGGGCTGCCACCACTCCATTAGTTTCAGAAACCTAATACTGTACACAACACAAAAATATATATTCCTCCTCTCATTTTTATGCTAAAAAAGATATCCTATTTGAACTCCAAATAATGTAGTATGCAACAGGAATATGTTTATTTATGGATTTATATTACATACACATATGATTATATCACAACAACAAAAACTGTAAGATTTTCTAAAAAATCTAAAAAATATGCTTAGAAAAACATCAGCAAGAACCATTTAGCCCCTATAAAGCCTCATTTTAAAAACAGAACTTGGTGGAAAAAGTAAATTAATTATATTAAGCAGGAAATTGTTCACTAAATCAATTGGGCTACATTAGAGACCTGAAAATTAAGACTAGTTCCAAGGTGACCATATGCATATTCTGAGGAGTGCCAAGGTAACAAAAGACATTCCAGAAATCCTTTTTCATATCTTACACACACACACAGATATATATGTATATTTCTGTTTCAGCACACATCTGTTCATCTAACAGCTATTTTCCATAGTTGTTGTTTTTAACTGGATTATCAGCCCTAGATACCCTCATGACAAAAATCACAGCACATATGTGCACTGTTAATTCATAAACCTCTTTATAAATCCTTAGCATTTTGAATTTTTTCAGATGTGGATAGCATCTGGATTCCTTCAAATCAATTATAATTACAATGCTCCCTTCTTAGTTCAATAAATAAACATTTATTTACTGTCTATCGTAAGATCCCTCCTCTAAAAGAGTGTATTTATTATGTCTTTTAATTACCAAATACATCTAGAGGATCATCTGAAATTCAGTACAGAAAGCAACTCTGCACTTCCAGATGCTAGAGGTATCTCCACACAGATTTTCACTGTTCAGCACCATGGTACTTCAGGCAAAAATAGAATTATGTAAAATCCTTTCCCGCATTCATCTGTGAAATTTAATTTTCCATTGAAAATCTACATGTTAGCAGCAAGTTCTGTCCTCAAGCATGAATGTGTGCTTCTTATTGGACCCAGTTTGGCAAAGCTTATCCTTAGTTTCTAAATACAATTGAAGCTTCCATTCCACTTTAGGTATACATCTATTGCTAAGTATTATTGGCAATGCAGAATAATAATAGCGCTGTATAATGGTTATAGTTGCACTTAACTTTTCAAAACTTTGGTAAAGCTCAACTAATTCTTTAATTTAGTCATCATGTGAGAAGCTGCATTTACTTACTTCTCATTTTAAACAAGGCTCCCCATTGACAGTTCTCTGAACTGTTTAGACTGGAGGGAGCTGCTGCTGCACTGTTTGCCTTTGCAGTGCCCAAAGCTGCGCCCCACACATGGCTGCTTTAACCAACCTGCAGCCACTGTCAGCACAATTTAAAATTTAAAAAAAAATCAGGAATGTATTTGAAGACGGTAAAAACAGCATCTGCTAATCATATCAGTCATACCTACAAGAAAAGCATTGCCTCACTGCATGTGCCCCATTTGGGGCAAGGGGTACAAACGGGCTGTGGGACTGGGCTAGTCCCAGTGCCAACACAGGTGGCTCCACGGCACAGAGAGGCTGAGCCAGGAGGGAGAGCTACAGGCCCCAGCCCAGGGCGAGGGAGGCCTGGCTTGACCTGCAGTGCACTGAAGGCTCCTGTTCAGGCCAGGGGACAGTGCCAGGGGCCACCTCTGTGCCCAGACCCCCATCCAAGCCAGAGCAGTGGGGGCGGCCAAGGAGAAGTGTGCCGAGGAACCAAGGATACTCCCACCCTCGTGCCGAGTCCGATACTGCCTTTCCCCATGGCAGTGATGGCACAGAGCAGCTGCCGCACACACCAGATTATCTTCACCCAGCAAAGCAAGCCTAGGTGCAGGCATGTGGCATCCAGGTCAAAACAGTGCACAGACCCTTCTCACTCTCACTCTCACCTACACCAGGACACCAAATACCAGACTTGAGAGAGCAAAAGAGAGCTCCTCCCACTTGAACTAGGAAGGAGCACATAAAACTGAGCTAATTTCATGTGACACTGATTGGCAATCTGTTTTAGCCCCTCGGTTCAACACAAGAAAGATGAGAATTTTGTTCTCATCTGCATTACGATCTCATCTATCTAAATGCAGCAGCTTGTTTTAAATCAAGAATTATTTCGGTTCTACCTGCTTGAATCATTGTTATTGATCATAGCAACTTCAATAAACCCTGCTGCTTACCCAACAGCCTGAGGGCCCTTACCCATCTCCCCAGCCCTTTGTTCCACATACTGATTCACCTTTTCATCAAGGATTTTGACGTAGCTGCTGCCCTTTTGCATTATTACCGTGCCCCACCCAAATAATGATTTTATCACTTAATTCTCTTCCAAACCACATTTCGTACAAGGGAGACAAAAAAAAAAAAAAAATATAAAAGGAGAAAAAGAAAAAACCCTATGCCCTGCCGGGTGGGTAAACATGGATGAGGTGGGGTTGTCTCACCACATGACAGACACACCCCACACAAAAACCAGAAACATGCCTTTCATTGGGCAGGTTAACATTTTTCTAAAAGTTACTTTCTAGTTCTATCTGATCACTGTCAGGATGAGTAATGCAAAACATTCAATTTCTTGTGGGTTTGGTTCCAGTAGTTACTAAAAGCAGCCAAGTACATGTTTGTTTCTAAACTACTTGAAAACCTTCAGAAAGTTACTTTAGCTTCGTTCCTGAGCCCTTCACCAGCCCAGGGATTTTACCCGCCTCAGTTTTGCACAGTAAACACAAAGCTTCAAAACTGTTTATCTTCAAGTACTAACTTTATTTTCTCATTTTCCTTGTTGGAGGATTCTTGCCATTTTCCAGGATATAGTTAAATGTAAAAAAGTAGCCCACTGGCTCCCCAGGCAGAAACTTGTAGAAACAGGTGCTTTAAAAAAAAATGAAAGACTTTGTCAGCTCTCTGACCTGCCAGAGCTCTGTACATTAGTAACACACAGTGCCTGCTGAGTTCCCCTTAGCTAATTAAAGGACCCGTATGGCAATGAATGGCCTTGACTATAAATACTTCCTGAAAGATCTCTAACAGAGTCAGAGGAAATGGGAAAAAAATGAGATGCAGCTACAGAGAAACTATTTCAGATGTTTCTTGTTTAAAGGGCTGCTTTTTCTTTCCTGAAGAGATGCAGTATCCAAGACTTACACCAACTTAAATGTAAGAAGTGTGATACAATTACATGCATTAAATTTAATTCTGTAGATATATCATTAAGATGCTGCTATGAGAAGATAGTTGGAAATGGGACACAATGGCAAAGAACACAAAAACTTCCATCTGTCACCCTGGAGTGGCCTCTGAAAAAATCACATTTAAACCAAGATTCCACTCTGTGTGCTTGAACCTGATGCTGCTTCTTGTGCTCCCGCTAAAGGCAGCAGCAGCAACGTTTCTACCAACATCCGAGAGGCAGGTTTTACCTCAAATGTATGTTATCCTTCTGGCCAAGAATTGTATGTGCTTAGAGAAGTCTTTTGGAAATCACAAAGGACAGCTCAGCATTTCCACTGCTTTGCAGCTATTTGGCATCCAGGTCTGTGGATACCAGGAATCAGTACTTTATAATAGGAGAAATGATGTTTTGCCACTATGAATTGTGTCTGATATTTACTGCACTGATATTAAATCAATTATATGTAGATTTAATACTTACATACCAATTGCTTATTTTAAAATTAGCTCTGTCAATCACCCGCATAGGAGAATGCAAAACAGGGAGAGGGGAAATAACTTTTTCTAATTTCCTGTCTCCCCCAAATTTAAAGCCATATGACCAGCTTTAGCCAGAACACCATATGAAATACCACAAGTGCAAATATCACAGACAAAGAAAAAAAAAACCTCTTCTTAAAGGAAACGAAAACTTTTTTCAAATGCTGTGATTTCCTATAGTTTGTAAACAGTCTGATCGTTATGGTGGCAAAATAATCTCAGTTTAATAGAATAGCCATTTTTATCCTTTGCCCCATATAAAAAGCTCATAGCAAAGGTTAATATACCCTCAGTTAGATATTTACTGTTACAGCCTGCAGTATGCCTTTGATAAAAATCCACACTACTTCTGCAATAATGTAACAATCTCTCTCCCTTTGATGGTACACAAAGCCCTCCACAAACGATGATTAATACACAAAGTATTCTCCTTGCTGTCTGCAGGTCCATGTGGCCCCACAGCACAGACACCCTGACCTGTGTTATTCCACATCTCCATTGGCTAAACTACGATGTCTATTACCAACACCTTTACGTGGGCTAACTAGGTCTGTGTATAGGTTTGAAGGCTCAGGCTACAATTCCCCATTTTGTGGCAAACTTTATTCTGCAGTGTCCATACACACCAAAACAGGACACTTCATTTAAAATCAGTTTAGCAAAAAGTTCCTGCTGTCCAAGATCTGCGCTGTCAAACCATTAAACAATATCCCTGGCCCGGAGTCTGCTGGCTGCCAATATGTTACCCAAAAAAAGGAACATTTTTGCATGTCAATAGACCTTCCAGTATCAACAAATCTTTAAACTAGAAAATCAGCTACTCTAAGGAAGAGCAGAAATAATGACCACATTGTACCACGCTGAGGTACATTTCTGGTAATTCCCATTTGCAAAACATACCAATTCGCTGTAAGTACAGCTGCTGGAAATACTTTAATAGGAAAAATAAATTAAAGCTACTCACAGAAGTGTACCAAGACCCTAAGAAAGATTCTGTTACACACACAAAGCTTGGAAGCATTCTCAGGGAAAAAGGTGCATCCACTGCACATTGTGTGTTTGCACCGTCTCCAGTTCCCAAAAGGTCACAAGCAATTCAGTCTTCTAGTTTCTAAAAATGAAAGAAATCTTACCCCAATGACTCCCACAAATAATCTACTGTAGCACGGAGTCTGGGGAAGGACCATGGCCATCATGTATGGAAAGAATGCACGAAAACAGCATATAAATGGCTTAGATAACATCCAAAGCTGAAAATTACTCCAAGCAATTTCCAAAAATTAATTATCCTGTAAGCACTAGGAATTTCTGTGGGCCATGGTTATGTTTTCACCCCTTCTCCAGTTGATTTGTATTATCTCTGATATTTTACCAAAATGCTAATTGCTTCTAAACTTGCAGTATTAATCTCTATTAAAAATGTGAAAAAATCTGATCTCCGCTTTGCCTTCCCCCCCATCATCAAGAGTAAAAAATTAAAAGCACATGGTATTGCTGCTACTGTCAAATCATTACAAATCATTTGTAATAAGCAGAACCACTTTACAAATACACTCTATAAATAGCCAGTACAACCAAAGGGATGTGTTAGGGATTTTCTTTTTCAGTCCATTTCTCAGTGTTTATTCACTGAATAATCCGAAATTTTTGGCTTCGTCTGTGTCAATCTTCAGGGGGAAAAAAATGAAGGTGTCCAGAGTGATTTTATTATAGGTTTTGTTTCCTAGTCACCAGTCGTCCTGGGATACAGTGTTTTGCATAAGTATTCATTATATGCTACTAGAAGGATATATTGATTTAACGCTTTGCTTTCAGAGAGGACCAACTTTTACACAGAATTAGCTACTCCTACTAGCTATTTCACATTAGAAAAATAAATGTAGCCAAAAGTAGATAATAATAAGAGATTTGCTTAACAATACAGTGTATTTTTTTATTTCAGAGGATTACAAAAATTAGCTTTTTCAAGAATGGATGGTTAAGTTCTTTTCTGAACAATTTTTGTTTCTCTCTGGGCCAATTGAGCTTCCAAGCAAACATATCTGTACGTCAGATAATCCTTAACATTAAGCTCCCAATGGTTAAGCTCACTATCGCTTTGTCTTCTTATTTATGGCTCCAGTACTGCATACCATAACTCTGTCTGCAGAAAACTAAATCAAGAGCAAATTAAAAGAGTTGGGTTTCTATGACCTTTTTCACAGATTGAGAGGAACAGGAAGCTAGTATTACTCACAGAATCACACTCCCACATCTCCTATCCTTCAGATCACCCCTTACCTTCAATAAGTTTCAATTCTCCTTATGTTTTCTCTATCCATCAATCATGATGAAATATGTAAGATTATGGACTCTGTTCAGCAGATTAAAAAAGTTAACCTCTTTTCCCCTGCTTTTTTAAAAATATTTCAAGCTGACAAAAGCAACTTGTCCAATTTTCAAAGAAAAGTGAAAATTCAAATATTATCACTAAGGAAAAGACCCAGACGAACAAGTCCTTGGCACAATACAGTTCAAGCAGCCTGGCAGCTAAAGGTGTACACAAAAGTGATTCCTGTTTGAAGGACATTGATATGGTTTTATCAGTCACTATAGACATAATCTGCTAATACATCATTACAGAACTTAGAAAAGAAGGGTTGTACACATTTCAAAATGCAAGGAACTCATTTATATGCAGTGTTACTACAAAAAAGTAAGACTTATTTTTTTCAGAAAAGTATGGAAGAGACAGGTTTTTCATACCCAGAAGTGATCAAACTATTTCCAAATTGATAAAATACTAATGAAAAAAAAAAAAGTATAAAAAAGTGGGTTTGTCTAAAGACTTTAAAAAAGCATCTGAACTTAAATTTTAAAAGGGCATAACAAGCAGCCAGCATACAGTTTCCTGTTCTATATTCATCAGTGGCTAAAACAGGTAATATAATGGCCTTATTCTACTGCTTACTAAGAGTCTAGGTCCAGTTACCAACCAACTTAAGACCTTTATAGAGCTGATTCTGCATACTACCACATCCCTTTGCAGATTCTTGTTTAGTTTTCTTTCATCCTCTGGCAGTCAAAAAATAAATGAAAATTATTTTCATTCTGATTAACAACAATTTAAACGGCTCCTCTGGCCAATCTGTCCACACATGGCTAAGAACCAGCACAAGAACTGAACTGGGATGTAACTAACATCATATGTACAGCATGAATTCCACTGCTGCATGGGTTTACGTAAGTATTTTAATACATATTTCCTAATGGAGGAGAGAAATACAATCCTGCCATCCACAGTGAGCACACACTTAGGTTAGCAACAAGGAACCTGTCACATTGTAACTGCTTCTCATACACTTCAAATCTGAGAACAGTAACTAAGGTACAAAAGTTTTTGGTCTCCTAAATTGCATGCAGGATTTAAATTACAGACACTCTATCTTATAATTAGAATATGCGCAATATTTTTAAGACCACTGACTGCATTTAAAACAGCTTTTAAGACTTCTATATGTACAGACACAGATATACCAGTCTATAATCTTAGCAGACCATGGAATAAAACATTTATCTTCCTTTTTGTCTTTTTCTGATGTGTTACACTAATGGATGCTATGGTTATAAATGTTGCTATAAAAGACAATAGAGAAAAACAGCAGATCATCACTTCCAATCTAGTGAGATTTATCTGCAGACTGACTGCCCCTGTGGCAAGTTTCTATAAATTCAGGGAGGGAGCAGCTCCTGAAAACATGTGATGACTTCAGGAGAAAAGCATTTATTTGTCTCCCTGTTCAGCTCCTCAGAATGTGAGAGCTTTTCTAACCTCAGTTTTCTCTACAGTGGGAAAAACACACCTTGATGGATGGGAAAGTTCCTTGTATATAGATCCTTTTCTTTAAAAAAAAATTAGGAATTATTTGATGTGACAAATATTTGCCTTCTCTTACCACGTGAGAGCCCTTCTTTTCTTTTTTTCTTTTTCTTTTGCTTCCAAGGCAACCAGACAAGTGTCAAAATTGATATATAATTATGTTGCTTCACCAAAAAAAGGTTACTTTTTATTAATATTTGACTCACGTTTCATATTCTTAGATATGTAGTAATATTAAATCCTTCTTAAGTGCGAACTGTCACACCACCACAAAATTTAAGAGGTGATTAGTTGTTTTAGTGTAACAGATGTGCAGCCTTCTGGGGTTCTAAACCTCCCTTCTTCAAATGCATCACCAACCTGCACAATTAGCAGGAATGATTAAACAAAATTCAATCAGAGCTAAATAGCAAAAGCAGAAGCTTACTAATACTACATCAATATATAGATTGCTTTATGTGAACACTTTGGTAAATTCACCTACCAGTTTGGCTCTACAAATTCGAGTCTTCCCTTGACTTTTTTTTTTTTGGTTTCCATGCACTA
Source organism: Rhagologus leucostigma (assembly GCA_013397725.1). Taxonomy (NCBI): domain Eukaryota; kingdom Metazoa; phylum Chordata; class Aves; order Passeriformes; genus Rhagologus; species Rhagologus leucostigma. The sequence goes on along the minus strand of VZTD01000824.1, from coordinate 330,728 downwards.
AAAGAACCCCCATCACGTTAGTCCGGACCTGAAGAAATCATTTGCATGGCCAATCAAACATAACATATATGCAATCATAAAAAGCAAGAGGGGGAAAAAAAGTTTCCTACCCGTAATAAGGACTGGGATTCATCCTTTGCCTTGCCATCCCCGGATCCAGAGTAGGGCTGGGTGAGCTGACCGGCTTTCTCTGCTGCTCCGGCTGGGACACCCTGCAGGAAACCCTTGCTCTCCACTGCCAAGCCATAAATGGGTCTCGCGAGATGGGCAGCTTCTACATTTGGACTATCCCTTAAAGGCTTTGGCTGCTCTTGGCCAACAGACACTGGGGTCAGTAAGCCTAGACTGGTCTGTGTGTACGATGGGCTTCCCCTCAAAATGTCTGTTCCTCTCCAGGTCACATTGCGAAGATCATCGCTGGGACTGTCAGTCCAGCCTTTCTCCTTGAGCACTTCCTTATCTTCTATCTTCTCCCTCTTCACTATGCTGTCAGATATGGGCTCCCCTATTTTGGGGTCTGGATTAATCAGACTGTAGACCTTAAGGTCAATTTTTGGCTCTTCCTTGATAGACGAAACGCCATGACTGTCCTCTCCATTGGCTGTAGTGATGTCCATTTCCTGACAGTGCACAGTGTTGAAGTGCTCTAGTAGTGACTGAGTGTCAACAGCTGTGAAGCTGCACTGACGGCATTTGTAGCAGTTGTGTACTCGCCTAGAAGAAAACAAGAAGCAGATTAACAGGAGAGTCACCCCTTGGCCTTCCCCCTCACAGTGGTTTTACCTACCAAGATTAAGAAAATAAATCAAACTTACAGTATGACCCTCTCTAAATAAAGCAAGCAGGTTTACTTTGGTGTCTTAGACAATAGGGCAAAAATACTGCTGATTTTTCCCCCCGTGCCTTGCAATGGCCTCTTATCGTTCCTTCACATTCCACTGCCTTATTCTAAACTTCATAAAATTTTAACTGGGATTTTGATTTTCCTCTTCAGTTTGCTGCAATACACTTTTCACTTTCTACTGCAGCAGAAACACTAAATAAATATATATTTTTTAACCAAAATCAAACAGAAGAGGATAGTTCTCTTGTTATTAAAAAAAACACTTCATATAATACAGATCTATGATAGAAAGTTAAAATGTTTAAAAAAATCTTTTACTTCCCAGCAATTCCATATACTTTGGCTTGACAAGGATGATTTTGAATGGAGCTCTGGTTAACTTATGGATAAGAATACACCGAAGGACAGAAGGTTTTACACAACAGACAGTAGTGCTTGGTTCTCTACGGACATTTTAACACAACTTAAAAAGATGCTGCTCTGAAGAAAAAGCACAGTAGTTGGCTGTGTCACTGCAAACTGCGTTTCCTGTCAAATACAGAAATTCTTGGGTAGGAGCTGTGGAGCAGCGTGGAATAACACGCCTTCCTGTTTTTACTATAAAAGCCTATAAAAAGTACTGCATTACTAAATTATGTAAAGCATATGTTGCTACATGAGAACAACATGTTACTCACTTACTGTATCTATCATAGGAACAGAACACCGTTTATGAGTTCTCTAACGCCATTACGAACAATTGTTTATAGCACAGGAGCAGTCAGAGCCCTCCATCAGGCTCCGGGCCCCACTGCGCCCAGCATCCTACCAACGCAGAGCAAAATATCATCCCTGCCCTGCAAAATGTACAGAACTCTAAGAGAGCTTCTCCCTACAGACACGCTCACACATCCACACCCCAGGCATTCAGAGTCACAACAGTGTCTTTAGCCAAGCTAAAAAAATGAGCCTTTCACTATCTACACAGGACAAAACTTGTATGAGAAATCTGTTACTGCCCTGACAACTCCAATTGTTAGAATTAATTCTTTTAAGGCCAAATTTTTGTCTCAGTGAAGTCGATGGCAAAACTCCCACTGACTTCAGTAAGAGCAGGATTTGGCTCTTGGTGCATCTGTAGAATCAGAATGATACACAAAATGTCCCTTTTAGACTATGCTAGTTTAGAAGGGACAACTTGCCAAACTTATTAAACCCCCTTGTCTTCCTTCTCTCCTTTTGTTGGAAAAACAAACCATATGTTATTTACATTCTCTGATTTTCTTGCAGTTGTGTCAGCGTGCAGACATGAGTACACATTCGGATTCAAGCTTTTCAGCCCTTGTGCAATATCAGTTTTCTTTTTGTCATTTTCTGTATTTATATTCATTTTAAGGGACTAGATGGGCTTGTTCCATTATGCAAAAAATAGATTCAGTTATTCTCCACACAGCCTTATGGCAACAAAATCTACTTGTGGGAGAGCAAGCTGTGGGTTAAAATCCTGTTCTGGCCGTGTTCCTTTTCCTTCATTCTACAATTGTGTTTTATTAAAATCAGCTTGTGTCTCAATGCGACACTAATATATTCTCTCCTGCAACTTAATTCTTTTCTAAACCAAGCTTAATTCTCTTCNAAAAAAAAAAAAAAAAGAGTGCTATCTGATCAAAACCATTTTATAAATACAAAAAGCCAAGTTATAAAGAGGGTCAGCCCTGTAAAGGTGGGATACCATCAGAGAAGTCCAAGTTAGACAGGGGCTAGTTATCTTAAAAGCCAAGTTAAACAAGACACCATTTGGGGCTAATGGCTCAACCGCATACACTTCCCATGTGAAAGTTTATCAATCCTTTGGGACGCTACTTAGCTCTAAGTGTCTCTTGTTTAACTTGGCTACTTCAATAGCTAACCCCCTTCCTAACTTGGCTCTCATCTACAGATATCACACCTCCAAACAGCTGATCTTTTTCTGCCTAACTTGTCTTTTTTTAATTTTCCATTCCACACTGGCTAAATGTTTTTGATCAGGAGCCATATACACCACACTTCTGAGGACACAAATAAATGCTGAATATTAGATGCAGTTGTAACTACATGGATGAGGCCCAGCTAAAATCACCTTTATTACATTAAGTCTGTTAATTTAAATTATTTCTAATTGGTTCAAAGACAGTCATATAAGCATTCCTTTATTCTTCTATGAGACTGAGATAAGCACTGTGATATGGAAAAAATGAAGACACACTTCAGTAGATAGTAATCCAACAGGCTTTTTGTTTCAAAACATACACTTTTCCAGTACGTATTAAAAATCTGCCATCAACATTATAAATCTTCATACTTCACATGGGTTTGTCCTGTGTATTATTCTATCCTCAAGCTCCAAAACATAAGCTAAAGTTTGGAACAGTCCAATGTAAGTCACAGTCCCAAATAATAAAATAGTAACTATCACCAGCTATTAAAGAACCTTTGAAAGTTGGAAACTCATTCTTTCCCAGAACAAGCCATAAAAAGAAAATTTTTTCTTCTCAGTTTTCACTCCATCCTGACAGCAAGCAGGGAAACAAATTGGCAAAGTTTGATTTCTCTTTTACTAGAATTTAAGCCTACTCTATGTTTCTAAAAGCAAAAGTTACATCTAGAGTTGTGTACAAAGATCTTCAAGGCTAAGCAACAAAATTTTTAAAATCCTTATTTGCAAAGTACACTCCTGTGCATTACCTCAAAGTTACACTTTACAGCTAAACTACAGCTATACCATCTGAAACTCTGAATTCACCTGGTGCAATACTGTATGTTGGTACAGAGCTACTCTAAGAAGAGGAAAATCTTGGTTTGGAAGAAAGTGATGCAGATGAAGAAGGAAACAGCACTCTCCCTTCGATGTTATTGTTTATACAGCCCTCAAGCAAACTAAAAGCAGGTTCAAGCCATAAGCTGGCATTCTCTGCAATACGGCATTGGGCTGGCAATGTCATCCCATCTACTGATGTTACTTAGCATTATTATTTTCACTACAAAATAAAGCAAAGACCTGATTATTTGTGGACATTAAAACATTTATGGCCCAATCTCAAGATTAAATATCAAGAAATTCAGGCAAAACCTTTGCTACACAGTTACATTCTGAGAATTTAAAAAAGCTTATCATTATTTGTACTGAAAAGTATTTGAATTGGGCGCTGTAAGATACAAGGATTTTCCCTCGCAAAATCTTGAAGTTGAAGAGATTAGAGGGTTGGGGGTTTTTATGGATTTAATGTTCTTTATTTGAACTTCCTAACAGGCTGCAATACTCCTGACACTAGCCAGTTGTTAATTAAGTCTTGTTGACATACTTCTAACTAGTCTGAAGTATTACAAAACACCATCCTCTACAAAACACGTAATTTTTTTTTTTAATTACCTGAAGACAGTCGTAGGCTCTAGGGCATAAAAAATATTCTGGAAGAAAGTATGGCTGTCGTATCACTTCCATTTCTTCGCATGTTTTATTTTAATTATGAATATAATAATTATTATCATTTCTCATGAAGAAACAGGTTTATAAGAATGTTAACTTTTTGGATGGGTGCTGCACTCAAGCTTGTGGGGAAAGGAAAATATTCAGAAGAAAAGAGAGCAAGCAAAGCAAGCAAGAAAATTCAGTGTAGTGTTAAAAAGGAGGAGACGGCAGAGTGGAGAGCAAGACTGAGATCAAAGGAGAGCAAAAGCCATTGGCAAGAGCAAACAAGTTCAGAGTAGTGAATTAAGGTGTCAGGAGGATGGAAAAGACCCTCAGAGCTGCTGCTATTGTTCAGAGTGAAGGCTTCTGCCCTGCTGCAAAACTAGGAGCTGGTGGGCCTCAATTTACATTTTTGCCCTGAGTTTCTTCTCTGGGGGAAGTGTCCCAAAGGCACCACATTTCCATAAGCTGCACATCTGAGACCCTACTCTGGCTTTTTCTGCCTGAGAGTCCGAAGGTCAGACCCAAAACCCCTGTCCCCAACACCGCCAACCCTGAGCTGCAGCCCGAGTGCTGGGAAGACATAACCCCCAAGCACCCCTTTGCCTTTTGCCCCCCTACCTCCTTTATCTTTCAGAGGTAAGGAATTATTTAATTAACTAAAAATTAATTTCTAAAGAGAACCTCACAAAACTGATGTCATCTATATTTTCAAAGTAATTTATTAGAAAAATGATTCTACACCATTGCCAAAGCTTTTATTTCAATTGAGTCTTTATATTTTCATATTATATTTTGTAGTTTAATGAATCACTATCCTACCGTGTCTTTAAAAAGAATTTTAGAGGATTTTTCAGCATAGCATTTCTAGTTATAACTAGCACTGATCAAATGCTTTCTGTCAAATAAGGTTTTACATGAAAATTTCTATCTTTTGCAAAAATGAAAAAATGCATTGTTTTCTCACATTTTAGCAAAATTAAAAAAAAAAGAGGCACTTCTGCAAGAAGCCACTTCGATTTTAAAAAAATAATCAAAATTAATTATTTTGGAACAAGCAGGAAAATAATCTCTAGACTAAGTGAAACAACATGCAAAATTTGCCCAAATACTCAGTTTGATTTTTATCTAAATTAAAAGTGTTGGCATCTTCTGGCTCATCAGGATACCAGACAGTTTTGAGAAAAAACTAAGCTTCGCAATGAACATGAAGAGTATCTGATTCCTCAGAGGTATAATGGAAAATGAGTAGTAGCAGAATTAGTGGAAAACGGAGGCAAATAAATCTTCTAGAGATTTATTTGAGTAAGCACATTTTAGTGAGGTTTAAATACAAGTAAAGTCAAGTGCAGTGTGATTCATTGACTTCAAATTTAACTGAACAGCTCTCAAATAATCATGTCAAGAAATACTCAATGAGTGCTAAGTATAAGTATACATTTCTGTAAAGAAAACTTGGAAAGAACTGCTTTTGCAAATTCTAATACTTTTGCAAATACATGGCTGAGAAGGAGTAACACTGGGACATACAAAATTTTTTAGCTAGCAATACATAGTGAAATTGTAGATGTAGAGCCAAAAGGAAGCAAAATAAATAATAAAATAAATTAAGCATGTTGTTCAGACATATGACTCAAAAATGAAAATAATGCAGACAAAAAATACATTAATCAAAATATGTAAGTAGCATCTAAAGCCAACACTGATACTCCAGATTATCAAGGCTAAATCTGAATATGTGAACAGCAGAACATTTTCTTGCACCACATTAATGTTTAGTATTATGTTTACTATTAGAACCCATTCAGCTCCTTATTATATAAATGAAGAGGTTTTAGAGACATGCGCACGTACAGCATTTTAAATACATCAGATGTACACAACGTGCGGCATAAAAGCATTGAGACAAATTCTGATTAAGAAACAGAGAAGCCCAGTTGGATGCAAGCTGACTACACTAGCATATTTCTGTGTATCAACTAACACTATTATTTTATAGATTTCCGACTTTTTAAAATCTGAACTATTCTCCATCTTTAGTTCCTAAAATACAAAAAGGGAAAGAAAACACATATGTGATACATGCCAGACTTCTACAAAAAGAAAAGGCCCGATAATAATAATAAAAATAGAAGTTATAATGCCTCAGAAGTTTTAGTTTGATAGAGTGAAAACTAGGTTATAGATAGAAAAACAATAAAACCTGCTGTTGTTCACCATTACAGAGGATCTACCACAAACTGAACTAACTTTCAAGATTTCAAGAAAGATGCACAGTGAGGGAAAACAGCAGCAATACAAGTAGAAAAAAATAAAATTCAAATTATCGAGGGGGAAGTACAGGAGAAAGGGAAAGAAGTTGGCAGTTATGGGGACATTGTACTTTGCTTTAATTACACAACATCCTCAGAGTACTCAGTAATGTCAGAGACTGGGGTTAACAGAATATATTGTTCAAGTGTTTTAAACAAAATAGCCTAATCTTAGACAAACAACTTGAGACTAAAATGCTTAAAGTGTATCTCTTGATTTTCCAAAGTGCAGTTCCCTGTGACTACTGCCAGAACTGCAAGGTGCTGAGCCCTCCAAAGGAGCAACTACAACCACCCCATCTTAGACTTAGCACTTAATTTTGAAAGTCATGGCTTTTCCTTTCTTGGGAAAAAGGATCCTAGCTCGGCATGCTTGTTAAAACTTAAATTACCAGCAGCAGCAAAATAAAAGGTTGGGTTCTTTCAGTAAAGGAGCCATTTCAATCTTCCAGTTATTTAACCACTAAAAAAAGATCATGCCATTCCCCAGCAGCGGACAAAGTGCTGCCTATGGAGTTCTTCAGCATGGCTCAAAGCTGTTATAATAATGCTTGGAACTTAGATACCACTTTTCATCTTCAAAGCAGTTTACAAACATTAACTAATTAATCCACACAACATCCCTCAGGCCCACTTGGATCAAAAATGGGGAACTGCATGCTGGGACCTGAATCCTCTGTGGGTCCTAGCTCCAAATTAAAGATGAGCAATCTGCTCTTCTTTTTTTTTTTAAATAGACTCCTGATATATTGCCAATGCAGCCCTCTGTTGGGCAACATTTGGATGCCCCCAGCTTTAATCTCTATTAAAGTATCATGCCCCAGTCTGCCTTTGTTACTTTTGGACGTCTTGGAATCTATTAAACATGGCTCAGTTTCTTGAGCTTTTAACAAAGCTTTAGCTTTGAAAATGCATCTTCTTTTGTCTTCATTCTAGCTGGCTTCCACACAAACATCTTTTAGATGAGATAGATACTGAAGTTTTCCGTTGTTGTTGACGCATTAGCCTTAACTATTAACATATTCAGCATGATTTTCTAATATTTAACATTGCTTTTGCAGTGGCACATAACTGTTGCTCTTTATAAAGTCTAGGAGGCAGCTCCTCCTCTGATGCAAACTGGACTGCCAGTTTACAACAGCCCAGGAACTGACCCAAGAAGTTTAGCAGGGACTTGGCTGCTACTATGACATTGTGTCAGACTGAGTCAGGAGACTGGCTGCGTCCACCTCCAAATAGGAACATTAGCATTTAAAATAAATAGAATGACATTGTAAACCAGCAACACGAAAATAAGCATCTGCAAAAGGATCTTGGGGAATGACATCAACAGACAAAAGAGTGTCTGCTCCCAGTGGGAAACGAACACCAAAACAGCAGTGGAATGCTCTTAAATTAATTATTACATTGCTGGACTTGGGAATGGAAAATACTACAAAAAGGTAGTATATTGAAGCACTGCTATGGAGCATAAAGGGTTCACAGTCTGTCTTGGAAAGTAAAGCCATTTGTGTTCCCTGACTGAACGAAGATGCCAACTTTCTCAGGAAAAGCCTAAACTAAAATACTACCTATAGTACCTAAAAGATTCTGGGTGGAAAATAACTGACCAAACCCCAAATATGCTGAAATTTCAGCATCTGCACACAAATCCAAATTTCTCTCTCCTCTGCACAGGTTTAAATGTATAATTAAATCCACCAATTTAGCTGGTGGTTTTCCAAAACAAAGTGGATGTTGGATTGGACTCTGGCTGTAAAGATTTATATCTATACACATTCCTGTTTTCATTTCCAGTTTGCTCAAATGTTTGAGGAATGGTGACATTTAATTAAGAAACTATGGGAGGGCTGTTTGTTTGGGTTCTAACCATTAATCATTTGAAACTTCACTGTACCTGTAGTGTCGGGAAATCTCTTCTTCCACCTGGGTGGTAAAGTCACATTTGGTACATGAGTGTTCTTTGTTCTCCTTGAGCGTCAGCGACCCCTCTGCCCCTGGCAGGGCGTTTGTTTCTGGTTTGACATCAGACGCTTGGCCTTCGTGTGCATTCTCATAGTGGAGCAGAAGAACATCCACATCGGGAGTGGAGAATGAGCACTGATGGCACTGGTGTTTGACTCTAGAGCTTCCTGTCACCCCTGGAGACAGGTGCAAAAGCAAGAGAGCACAGTGGGAACAATTACTTTTTCTGCAAGCAAATGGGTAAGTAATTTCTCCAAGGTGCTTTTCTGGGCTGCAGAGGCCTCGGGGACAGAACTGACAGTGCTTAATGGTACATTTATGAATGTTGTGTAGCTGCTGATAGTGACGGAGAAGTGGGCCCACCACTATTACATCTGGGCCATGGCTCTTTGAGTACCTAAAGTCACAGAACTGACAGTTGTAGCTTGTCACCATGCTGTCCTCTGCTCCTTTGCTACTCAAGTCTTTCTTTTTTGTCACACTCACACCCTTTTCTGTCTTTGTCACTAACTCCCCATCTGCATTTTTGGCTAGATCATTCTGGTTAATGACAGATCCCCTAGAAAGCTTATCATTCAGATCTGGGTGAAGGCTTCCTGCCTGGCTTCCCCCATGCTGTTTGCTGTAATGTTCTAATAGTTTCAAAGAGCTGGACGATTCACAGCTGAAACTGCAAAATTTACACCAGTAGTAACTGGTTGTATCGGTACCATTTTGCCTAGAGGAATCTATTGGCTTGATGGGCACCGAATATCCAACTGGCGTATCATCTCCTGCTTTTACAGTGATTCTGTCTTGCCACTTCCCCAAGTCTCCAGAATCACATGGTCGAAGAGTAGGACTGGATTTATTGGAGTTTTTCTCTGAAGTTTTACCAGAATCAGAGGAGGGAAGGGCTGCTTTCATTTTGTTTGGGTGAGTCTGTAAGAAGTGTTGCTCTAGTTCAGTGGAGGAGTTGCCCATGTAGGTGAAATTGCAGAATTTGCAGCGGAAGTACTTGGTGTTGCCTTGGCAATCTGGAGTTTTCCGCCCAATTCCAATAAAGGTTCCACCTAAAGTAACCTGTGAATAAAGAATAAAATCATTTTAGCTCCACTGTAGATTTATTCATATAGCAAGGAGTGGGAAGAGGGGGAAACAGCAACAGAGAGCAACTGATTCATAAGCCTCTTTTATTAACCATTGCCACCATTTTCATTTGTACGACTATAGTAAGGTATCATACATATACCCTCACATATTTAACATCGGTTGATGATTATTTTTAAATGTTTCTCATAGCTGAATATATATTCCACATGAATAACAAATATATTGATTTGCAGAGACTGAGGCACACATACACAAGATGATCTTAGTGCTGATAGGACTGCTCCTTCCTTCACTATATGATTGAATAATGCCATTGACAGAAGATCCAATAATCAGTTCCCATATCTCTGAACCCTTTGACAGCAGACTTTCCTGGGAGTCTATACCGGGTGTGGAAGAAAAGAACTGACCCTCAGTCTTTTGACTTAGATGCTTTAATCATATTCATGCTTCACAGTCAAAGAGAATTGCTTTCTAAACTCGAGCAAACAAAAATTAAACTTCAAATAACAAATTCAGTTTGCTATGTCGGAGTATGACCAATTCTTACAAAGATCATTCCTACAGGAGTATCCAGTATCCACCAGGATGCCTTTTCACAGAGCCATAGTGGCTGATGTCTCAAACAAAAGGCGGTTTTCTCAAGGATTACTCACTGCAGACATTCTCCAAGGAAATCTTCTGTTCCTCTCATGCACAGAGCTCAATTTAGTAAAACAAGGATGGAAAAACTACAGTAGAAAAATGGCATGTGGCAAAGAAAACTACCACACCCAAGTCCATGACATCACTAATTACACATACAAAAAATAAGGTAGGTCTACTTAACTGTTCTCATGATGTCTGAGCAAAATGCTCTGCAGGAAGGGAAGAAGGCTTCCAGGGCTGATGTTATTAAAGCCCGTGTTCTCACAGCGAGGCAGGCCTGCCCTTCCCAGGAGTGTACCACACCTGCCCCTGACATCAGGGAGAGATTTGCTGCTCCTGTACAACTGGTTTGAAGGCCAAAGAAAGAATCTCTTGACAAAAATGTCACCATTGCACAGCTTCTTTTCCTGAGTAGCAAATAGTGTACAGCATCCAGAAGATAATTCCCAAAATCCACAGACATCAACTCCTCTGCCATCACCCAGTCTACACCATATGGGTAGACATGAGTGGAAGCTTCCTTGTGACACAGTCGCAACTTTTACACCCAGAAGATGTCTTACAGGGAATATAAAATTCAGCCTTGCAGGGTTTGATTTTCATTCTCCCAACCAGTAAGTGTATTACTACATTTCTGCAGGATTCAGTTCTAATGCATTAGGCAAATGGTGTAATTATTTTTCCTCTCCTCAACAGCTATGCCACAAAGATAACGTGATCACTGCTCATTCAGTATCACATCAAATGGAAAGACTCAGACATACAGACAGCATGAAATGTAAACATTTTAAAATGTACATAATATAAATGCCTTTTAGCCATTTAGCTCAGAGAATGAAATGCTATCCTTTGTATCTCATCAGAACTGAGCATGTACAGTGAGGCAATGAGTTACTAAACCACGATATAACGAGCCGCTGCTATTCAGCCTCCAATTATTTTTTTTGTTGTTTTTTCCTTAAGGAAGCAAAATCCCCATGCACTGGTTAAAACTTTTCTTTAAATAAACTGAAAATGGCTTTCTGTTTGTTTAAGAAACATATCTCATTAGGCAATGGTGAGTCAGGCAGCCAAATCACTAGGATTTAGCTGTAATAACATTTCCACTTTTAACTGGGGCTCCACATTCTGCTATCAAATTATGAACTTGATTTTGAAGAGGTTCTTTGGAAGAGGGATGTTTAACAGGTCTTCTGCAGTGGAGGTGTTACGTCCCTTTATTTATTTTACGGCAAGCAAGAATTGGAGACAAAGCCATACTAAGCCCGATCCAACTGACAACAGTGGGATCTGGGCCTGCTCTCCAGCACCTGGCACTTTAGATCTCCATCCATTGCATTATTTCAATATTCAAAGTCTTAGTGGTGTCAAAATACAACTTAAAGAAAGCACTGATGGAATTACAGTAAACAGAAAATAACAGCAGCTCATTGCATGATTACATAAGTTGCAAGGTGATCTGGTTTCATTCATTTAATTAGATACATATGGTTGTTCCATGCATGCACAGAAAACTGGCCAAAATGCTTTACCTTAAGTGGCTTTAATGAGTAAATACATCCATTACTCTCAGCTGTCTAGCCACAGAGTTACAGATAAAGCTATTTTGCAGACACTCTGTGGACACCAGTTAGAAACTCTGAGTGACAATAATCCCAGCTGCTATTCATTGCTAATTACGTTTATTTCAGAACACTGGTAAAACATATTAGTCCTAGCATTTTCTACAGTGGACTGTAAATCACATCATTTCTGTAACTTGTGCTAATCCTGCTTAGCGGTCTACACAGCAAGTTTGTGTCCCATGCTAATACATCCTTCTCTGCATCACAAGAGGATAAAGTAGAACGAAATATTCCCACAGTGCTTGTATTAAGCTCTTGTAATGCGGGAGACACATACAATCTTTACAACACTGGAATGTAATTGATTACCAGTTATTGGCTTGGCATTTCTGTGAATACCTGCCACAATTCAAAATAATTCATTGCATTAGACCATGTATGTGAAAAGTAACTCAGGGACATCTTAATGTTATTACACTCAAAAACCTCTTTTCACACTAACAAAACCTACTGAAAAGCTCCATGAGGGTCATCCTTCAAAGACAACTGAAGAAACTGGTTTCCATGCAAAGAGTTTGGGAGAAGCACTTGAAGTGACAGTATAAACTGAATCTGTTTCAGCTTTCGGCCAGCCACATCTGGAAGAAACGCACAGTTTTGCAGAACTGTTTGGACTCCCGCACTTTGCTCACATCTTGGCTTGACTTTCAGATTTTTCAGTTACACGTTGTATCTCTATGTACAGGCACTAAACTTCTTCACTGGCTATGTAACTGTCCTTAACCTCCCGCTCTCTCTGACCTGCCCCACAAAGAGGAAAAGGAGAAGGCGAAAGTGGAATATGGATAGATAGATGGCTGGATAGATAGATAGACAGAGAGATAGACAGATATAGAGATACACATACCCTAGAAATCAACGTCCACATTTCTGTGTGGTATCAGAAGTGATAGATTCTTGTATTTACTCCCTCATTTCATTCTGATCCCAACAAAACTTAATCCCCTGCTCTGCTCTGACAGAGTTACATTTCCTTAAGTAGACACTTCTTCCCCACATAAAGAAGAAACTAAACAAAAGCATTGCTAAAATTCTGCAATTCTGTTCTAGCACTGGAGTCCAAAGTGACAGCTGACATAGCTAGTGGCAGTCACAAGTACAGGTACAGCTTGTACTGGAAATGTAGGAGCAACTATAGATCAACAGTTCCCTCAACACACATAGCAGAAAATTAATCTTCACAATTTTCTTTTTAAAGAGAACCTAACATACAAGTTCAGACTGTGGAAACATGATTTAAGTCTTCCTTTCACTGTCACTTGCTTATGAAACCTTGGGATTATCACTTATTTCTGCAGCACCTAGATCATGGCAGTATAGTTGGTATTACTTATTACGCTGTATAAAAGAAGACAGATATTAGAATGGGTTCTCTATTGTTGTGCTAGAGGTGGTTGCACTGATGTTCTTTAAAAATCGCTCTTCAAAGCCAGGTCTCGTCCTGAGATTAAACTGAAATATATTTCACAGTAAGATTTCCATAAACTCAAAACTCTTAATCATTAAGTTTATTCATTAATGGGGAAAATGTCAAAATCTGAAGCTCATATGTTAATACAACTAAGCTATCTCCTCATACACCACACATTTCCAAAAATAGCCAGAAGAAGGAGAAAAGATAACACGGTAATTGACAATGTTTCAAGATGTACTTTCTAAAGTATGTTGGCAAGGACTTCAACAAAGCTGTGTAATTGCAATATATGTTCCCAACAGATATGTCTACATTACTTTAATTAGTTAAGACAATGATTTCATGGAATAGATGGACTTGGGCAAGGAGAAGTACTTTCTATTTTCTTTTTTTAAAAAAAATGTGTCTTTGATTTTTATTTTGCCCTTGATCCAAATGCTACCCTATTCTCCCTCCTCCTTTTCAAAATTCAATCCTAAATTCCATCACGCCAAAGCAGTTTACAAATACTTCTTACAGAAACTGAAAAAAATCACCAAGGAAGAGAAAATCTGCCAGCTCCTGTAATCATGTATTTCATGAAGAAAATTCTACCAGCAAAAACTATATCCACATGAGAGACTCAACCACAAGGATTACATGCTCAGGGTAAAGCTGTCTTTGACCCCTGGCTTCTTCTGCAACTACAGATTAGAATCCATCTGCATTGGAACATCAAACGTTAATGAATCTTCTTTTTTTTTTTTTTCTTACCTGGGTTACATCTTTGGCTAATCAGGAGGTGAAAGGCTCCAGATCCCTTACCAATCTCCTGAGCCATCCAGTCTGCCTTTGCAATTACTCTTAATCTTCTAATCCTAAAATATTTTCTAAAGCTCTTGTTTATTCATTAGCTTTGTGCAATATAGCATCCAGAACATTTTAACCATCCCACATTTATGAAGTTCTTCATGTCATGCAGGCCAGAACAGATTCCGGGCTTTCATGCAAGTTTGTGTAACACCACCCAGTTCTCTAACCTCCCCTATGGAGAATTCACTCCCTCTCACTTGCCCTCTTTCTGCATTTTAAACTAGGAGAATCTTCAGAGTATATTCTTAAAACTATTTACCATACTGTGATTAATTTATAGGCGCACAAATCTATGTTGCACAAGTGAGGCAAAAACTCCGGGCAAACTCCTGGCTTTCTGGGCTGTTCGTACTTACCAAAACAAGAAAGAAAACTATTGGATCACATTCATCCAAAGTAAGTGCATTCTTCCTGAGATTTATTCTGTTGCCATTGAAGCCAATACAGTTTTTGTGTCATTAGAATCTTGTAAGTATTTTTAAAACAAAGACTGTGACAGAACAATAGCAGAACTTAAATTAAGATCAGGAGACCAGATGTGCAAAACCAACAAAAGAAAAAAACAGCAAATCAAGACTTTCATTTGCTAACTAGTGCTACTAGACTAATATCTAAAGAAGCACCATTCCTTCTATTCTCTGTAGATAAAATTACCAGACAGTTCCTTGGCTACTGTAAACCCACATAGACTTACAGGCTTAGAGGCAAACTTGCACTCATTTATACCAGAAGAAAACCTAGCTGCTTTCCTTTTTCCCCAGGAACTTTATTTTTTGAGCTCTCATATTTTCTGTAGGCTATCTTAGCAGTTTATAACTTTAAATATAAGCACCAATATTACTAGTCTCACCAACTGTCTTTATTAACCTCTCTTCAAACACTACCAAATATCCCTGCAATAAGATAAGGAATATCAACACACAAACAACTTCACTTTGAAGGCTGTGAATATACATGACATCAGTTGTTCCACAAACCGTCCATCTGAATATTCTAATATTAGTATAGACTACTTCTCACTGAAAGGCAGCTAAAATAGCTTATTTCTGTCACAGACCAAGGCAATGTTCCCAGGCACTTACTATTTAGCAGCTGACATGCTGTACATCACTGCCTATCATTCTGAAGAGTAAATTTGCTAATATCTCCACAGAATTGATATGAAGAACTGCTACTGCATATAATCATACAAATCATTGCTTATCAGCTATTGTCAATATAGAAGCTAAATACCTCTTTCATGTGCTTTTTCACATGATATTTATAAATATGCATGTATGCAGTTATATACGCTTAAGAAGCAAATACATGTATACACACAAGCACATGCATATGGACTTATTTATATGTGTGATTTACCACCACCAATTTCTCTATCTGCCACCATTTCTTTTTCATGTCAGTTGTTTAAAAGAGACGACTGAATCCTGTGCTCCCGAGGGTTGCCCTTCTCGAGTGTGGAAGGCAGCCTCCCAAGTCTGATCATGACTCAGAAATAAGATTCAAAATAAACAGGTATGCCCACACACAGATGCAAAACTCAAGAGAGCTTGCTAGCTTTCAGTTTATCAAGATAGTCCCCAGGGAGAGTCTGCAACACGGCTGACATGAAATGAGCCTTGTGCGACATCCACCTTCAAGCAAGTTCTGTTCTAGCATATGCTGCAAAACCTAGCATGGCACAATCTAGTCCAAGAGATCGGGATACATCATATGCAGCAACAGTTTTTCAGTTTATTTAGATTTAATTACTGTATTATGGACAATTGAGCCAAAGTCAGTGAGACAAACAATATAAAATTTGGATCCATTTGTCTAACCACGCAAGGAAAATGAAATTCATTCATATACATGTTTCTGTTTGCTCATGTCAACCACTTATGTATCTGTGTCACCTTCACTGATGACAAAGTCGAACTTGAAGAAGGTTTGATTTGCTAACATTACAAAAGAAAATGCTGTACTTGTTTAGGCCTCCAATCTGTAATTCTCACCATATCTGTAAGAGCCCCCTTGCCAGAACCACCAAAAATGTAAATGAAAACCTTTATCATGAGAAGTGCTGCTGATTATATCTGTACCCCTAAAAATATGCTACATTTTTTTAAGTCTTACCTTCATGGCTTCCTAGTCAATCAAACTGTTAATATAAGCATGGAGGATAAAAAGAAGAACCTACAAATAAAATCACTGGTTCTCATTCAGCCGAATCCTAGTTAGACCAGACTTTATACTAGCCACACACATCTAACCTGAGAATAGAGAAGATACCAGATTTGATATACTGAAATCCAGACCACTAAAAACTAGCCATGACATAACACCATGTAGACACATGGAACTCACCCGTGATTTATAAAGGATACAAAAGGAAGAGCTTTACAGACTCTGTGTGGGCACTTCTACCACTTTCTAGGACACTGAGCAGCCTGCTGGCTGGACATCCAGAAATACTTTCAGTTGCTGTGAAAATCCTGGAGAGGTTGTTAGCCTTATTCGTTATATGAACTTATATATGAAACCAATAGGTCAAGAGAGGTGGTTCTCGCCCTCTGTTCCACTCTCATGAGACCCCCTCCGGTCCATCTGGGGATGGGTATCCAGCTCTGGGGTTCCCAGCAAAAAGCAGCCACAGACCTATTGGAGCAAGTCCAGAGGAGGCCATGAAGATGATCAGAAGGCTGAAGCACCTCTCCTATGAAGACAGGCTGAGAGAGTTGGGGCTGTTCAGCCTGGAGAAGAGAAGGCTCTAGGGAGACTTTACAGCAGCCTTCCAATACCTAACGGGGCACAAGAATGCTGAAGAGGAACTTTTATAAGAGCATGTAGTGATAGGACAGCTTCAAACTGGAAGAGGGTAGGCTTAAATAAGATATTAGGAAGAAATTCTTCACTAGGAGCATAATGAGGCACTGCAACTGAGGTTGCCCAGAGAAATCACGGATGCCCCACCCAGAGATGCTCCATCCCAGGTAGTGTTCAAGGCCAGATTGGATGGGGCTCTGAGCAACCTGCTCTACTGGAAGATGGTCCTCCCCATGGCAGGAGGATTGGAACTAGATGAGCTTTAAAGCCCCTTCCAACCCAAATAATTCTGTGACTCACATATGACAAAGCATAGGAAAGCATTAGGCTGAGTGGTACAGGACAACTCTTACAATAGTGAATGTCTAGAACCATAGAAGAAAACAACAGCTGATAACCTCATTATTCTCTGGGGTAGTAGATAATGCAGCAATTTATTCCTTTTCTTCCCTCCCCCTCCACCCAGGTGCACTGAAGTACAAACAAAAAACTTCAGGATGGTTTTTATCAGTCCATGTTTTTTCAGAAATTTGTCTTCTTATATGTCTGTCTAGATCCAAAACCATGAAATAATCAAAATCAGGGGACTGGATTTTTTTAAAAAATGTTTTTTTTTGTAAATTCTGAATCTTTTTAATGGCTGAATAGAAGAGGAGGTAGATCTGTGCCAATAAGCTCAGAACCAGGGCCATGCTGAGCAGGAAGCACCTCAAAGGTAGCATACAAAATATGAAGCAACCATAAGAACTGCTGAGCACTGCAGTATGTCTTTATTCATGGCTGCATAAATACCCTTCTCCCTTGGGACATGCCATCTGAAACCCCTACCTGAATGCAGACATTTCTGTCCTTTCTTTGAGGGACACTATTCTCTTTTAAAACATATCAGGAAATGGGGTCACACTCCCTTTTATACAATAGCCTAATGGCTTGAACACTTGTTCAGGAAACAGGAAAAGTAGGTTCCTTTCCTTGCTCTATCAGAGGGGATCCAAGCCTGCTTCTTCACCTTCACTGGGCATGTCCTATGCCTTAGCTATAAGCTTCTATGTGGAAGATGGCACTCTCCAACCTTCCTGTTGAAGCTGTCCCACTTACTCCTCATAAAAAAAATTGGGGGTTAGAAAAAAGACTGCCTACTGTCTACTTGCCAGCAACTTGCCTGTCTCCAGACTTTAACATACACATTAAAGAGTCATTAGATCAGAGAAGGAGACTTAATCATACAGCAGCAAAGGCAATAGCTTTCAGCATCATAGCTGTTAACTTAGTCACATGAATTTTACTTTAAGTGAAGTCTTTAGATCCAGTATAAAGGCTACTGCTTAAGGCACATCCACAAAGCCTTACACAGGCTCAAACATCCAGCAAGACAAAGTTGCCTATAGAGATTGATCAATTAAATACATGTGAAGAAAAAGTAATGGGGAGCACATCAGCAAAAGATCCATTGAACTCACTTCAAATATTATTTTGATAAAAGCTATAAAGCTGATTAACAGATTCCCTGGGAATTCAGAGATGTGATACTGAATGTTTTCTGAAATCTATAGTGGCAAGAAAGTTAATCTCCCAGAAACTGCTCAGTGATTTTACCCAATCCTATGGAATTTCTTATAACTCAATGAACCAAAAACCTTTGAAGAGAAAAATGGGAACAAAGAATACAGGAGATTTTCAACAGAAAATAACATTTTCAAAAAAGACAAAGGAATCTTGCTGGATTAAATATTCATACCAAGTAAAAATCTACACAATAGTAGGGCCAGAAAGACTGAATTATTTACACAGTTCCCAGACAAATCCTCTTTAGGTACTACAAAACACAGTCCCAATATTCGAATACCTGTACATGAAGCCAAACGTATATCCCCAGTTTTACTGATTACACCCCCTAAAAGCTGCATTTAGGGTTGGGAGGGTGTTTTTTTGGCTGGGGTTGAGGTTTAACTTCACTTCTGTGGTACAAGTCCAAAAATGCATTTGATTTCTTTTTCCAAGCCCTCAGCAAATGGACCACATCCCTAGATCTCTGCAGATAGGACAGGAAATACTGTTTTTTCCTGCACTCAGACATTTTCCCATTGCTTTTTGTTTGCTTTGTTATGAATGAAACCTATGGGGCTCCATAGCATCCCTCACTACTACTATCTTTGTATACCATGATCTCCAGCCGACTACTGTGAGCCAGATCAAAGTCAGTCATCTTCATTCTCTGGCTTCTGTGCCCAGTTCTGTGGCCTGAGACCGTAAATCTACCGATAACTTCCAGCCCAGCTACAACAGAACAGTTTGCTAAGTGCAAGGGGATCCATTACTATTTCAAGTTAATTACAAAGGGATTATTTTCATTTGGCCCAGTGAAAGACCTACACAAAATAATATTGTTAATATGAATGAATTATTCAGGTTTAGTTCCCACTCACATTATACAGGAGTTTGACTGAACTAATTTTAACTGGAGTTCCAATCGATACGATCCCTTGCTGTGGCGGGAGACGCCAGCCATTCAGATGCCAAAGAAAAAACCCTTCAAAATGCATATAGGAGTAATATAAACATGTGTGGGTGCAAAGGGGACTTTCAGATATTCTTTTACTTTGTTTATGAATCTCACAAAGCTGCTCTGAATCAGGAGTAGGGGAGGAGAAAGCATAAAAATATTAATCAGTTACTTATCTTCTGACATGTTCTGGATCAACATCTGGTGCATGTGCAAGTGATGAAGTATGGCATTTGCCACAAAAGCTTATTTAATCTTCTATTCCCAAATTGAGCAAGGAAAACTAGCACCTTTAAAAATTAAGTTTCCAGACCCACCTTTTTTTTTTTTTTTCAAATAAATAGCCAACATTGTATAGGCTGTCTGTTCTATTTTGGAAAATGTTTTTCGTCTGAGCAAAGACTGATCTTAAGTAGATTATCTATGGGCTGTTTCCTACCACTTTTTGTCTCCCCTGCAGTATCTTACTGTCAGAGTTTAGCAGAGAAGTATATTATGGTTCAGCTGTTTTATTTCTCATTCTATCAGTTCAAACTGAGATAGTTCACACATCTGTTTTATTTCTGAGAGCGCTGCAAAGGAAAAGTGTCCAGCTCATTCTAATCAAGCATAAACTTTCCTATAAATAACTAAAGACCTAACGAAACAATTGTTTAGAGGAAATGAAAGTGTGTTTAGAAACTCAAATTCCTCTATACTGTATGCCTGAGCTGTTCCAGTTTGAATGTCTTCCTGACAGCATGGATCAGTTGCTCTAAGATGCTGTCCCTGGAGTCAGCAAACTGAAACTATAGCAGGAAATCCAGGTATTAACATCATACTATGTGCTAATTATAAATCATCATTTCACAATTCGACATATTCACTTCTAACCCCTTTTAACCACATCACGTATTTTCTTTCTAATCAGAGTTCGACAGGAGAGAGTGTCTGACATGAGACAGTGATGTTTTAGTAAGACAGCAGTTCAAAGATTGCAGCTTTTATGCGTAGTAACGACCTTAGTTTGATTTGCTGTTCCACAAAGAAATTTGTGGAGTTTCTTTAGTTTGTAGAGTTTCTTTAAAAAGAGGCAAAGTTTAAATCATTTGAAAAGCTTCAAGTTCCTGGCTTGTTTTCCTGGTTTTGGTTTCTTCCTTGAAGTTACATATTAGCCATCTTAACCTGTCTTGCAAAATTTCTTTCCTATAGCTACAGTTTCTATAAGCATTTTTAAATATTTTTACATTTCTACCTTTTCATTTTACCATACCCTGGGAGTTTTATCTGGTGATTACTACAATGTTTCCACTTATGCAGTCACTTGAAAATGGGTGGACATTTGAGCTTGTATTGTACGCAAACTTCGTTACTTTGGTTTGGTTTTTTCTTAAAATCTGAATTTTTGTATCATATAGAATACTGAAATATCCTACTGTATCTCTCAGCTCAATCCAAAGATGTTTTTTTTTAAAGCACCATCAATTTTTTTTAACTAATTAAATATTAGCTGATAAGAAACTAACAGAGTGCATGAAAAACTTCTGAGTTCACTTTCATGGTAAAAATAAGATTTTTTTTCCCTAGCAGTATCTGTAGTTTTTTCCCTACTTCAGCTAGCTGAGAAAATGACTGAGACAATAATCCTTTTCTTACAGGCTTACTAATGTGAAGGACAGCATGGATTACTGTTACTTTTGGAAATGTTTTAAATATCCATTGTGTATCCTGTTTTTCTGGCACTAGAAAACTTCAGAGATGCCAAGAGTTGCCATTTATTTTATCTTAATAAAGAATCAATAAGCCAAATCTTGACTCCCAGCAGCTGATAATTTAGGATTACATTTTTAATTTCCAGCTGCTGTCTTTTGTCTATCTGGTTGTTATTTTTCATTATTATTTGCTCTTTTCTTTCCATGACAGTAAATCCTTCAGAAATGATTACCAATTCAGCCGTTTGCCTGTTTGCTGAATAAGATCTCTTGCTATTGATTACCATAACTACTAAATCATATACAGAAATGTCACTGGTCAAAAGCCAAATACTCCTCTGCTGTACAAGATGCTCAGCAGACCTGCAGAAAGCCTGGCTAAAATAGACCAAAACAGCTCTTAAGGCTTAAGCAGGTTATATGAGACACACTAATCAAGTAGGCAGGAAAGGCTTTGCAAGAACTGGCTTTGCAGCTGAGAAGGCAGTGAGCAGAAGCGAGGAGGCTGGGAGCATACAAACCTGCACATCGTAAGTCCCATTTAATAAGACAGGCCTCTGGGAATTGATGTCCTGCAGTACCCCTGAAAGCACAGTGCGGTTGACTTTCTGGAAGTCTTTGGAGTGGCTGAATTGCACCATGTTGTGGAGAGCCAGAATTTTAGTGTCGAGCTCAGCATCCTGCCTGGTGCGGTTGTGCAGTCCTAGGTGGTACTTGCGGAAGTGTTTGATGAGATCTGTGGGGTCGTTCCCATAGTAACCATACCCACAGATGTTGCATTTGAAGTCCTGAAGCTCTGGAGACAGAGGCGCTGTATCTGGGTTATCATTTACCAACAAATCTGCTTTTGATTTGTTCAGCCTTAAACCCCCATCTGAAGGCACTTGTGGGTTTTTTGAGGCCATGGGGACCGGGCTTGAGCCTTGGCCATCAGTTTGACCACTTTGCACTTGCACTGTTTCATCTGACGCTTTTGGCGACATCTGATGCTCCTCATTTGTCTCCACCGCATCTCCTGACGGGGTACAGACCACATCTTGGGTGTCATCTGCATCTGATTTTTGAGGAGACTTCAAGGGCTCACAGATTCCCCCAACAGCTGGAGATGAGAAAGCCAGCATATTTCTGTCTGTCACCTCATCATGAGGGAAGGATGGAACATTTCCTCCCTTATTGTGGCTTTCATAATTGAAGCCAGCCTTTTCACTCAGCACTGAGCTTTTCAAGTCCTTTTTAACACTGGAAGATGGCTCTTGGACATGCATGCAAAGTTCCTCCTTGTTACTTAACTCTGCCGCATCACCCTGGTCAGTGTTGTCTTGCATCTGCTCTGCAGAAAATTCTTTTTTCCTTCCAGACTCTTCACTTTCAGTACCTGTAGACTCGAGGGTCTGTACCTCACCTTCACTAGCAACGTTTCTTAGAGGGGGATTCTTTTTCCGGACCATATCTACCACAGAAAAAGAAATAAGAGAGAAAAAAAAAAAGAGAAAGAGAAAAAAAAAAAAAGAAAGAAAAAAACCTATAGAATTATTCAAGATATACAAGATATGTAACAGATTACAAATCTGACACTTTTAAAAGCATTCTGAACTCTATGAATACATTGAGTATATCAACTTTTCAGAAAATTTTTGTCAAACAGGTTTTTAAACTATGCAGAAAACTTTTAAACAATTAGCACACTGAGACTAAACCGAACTAAAAAGAGAACTTTAAAAAACCTACAAAAACACTTCCATGAGAGTCAGTGAATTGCAGGTTTCATTATCTTTTGGGATGATAATGGTCTGGCAGAAAGAATTTTAAATGAATGCTTCTTTTAAAATAATTTTTAAAAACTAAGTGGAAAAATAAACTTTTGAAGTCTAATGTTCATACACAGTACAACTACATATAATGTAGCTTTGCAAAAATACACCTAAAAGACATAATATTAAGAAGAACCTCAACAAGTTATTAGGAAGAAAACAGATTTAGGAGAGTAAGTACTTGAGGTTTCAGAGAAAGTATTTTCCTAAGCAGGTATCAGTTTCTCTATAGCAGAAGTTCCCCCTTCTACTGCCCATAAACTTCAAACAGGATTATACGGATATTCTAGAGTCTGGTCCCACAGTCCATTATTCATGTAATTACTTCTATTTGCCAAACAAAGAGAAACTAACTTTATTAGGAAACCCATTGTCAATAAAAGTTTACAGGCCTGGATCCAGACATTTGACATCACTGTGTGGCTGAGCCAGGATCTGCCCTAGAAACACCTGGAATCCACATGGATCTAATCAGCCAAACCTTCCTCTGCTCAGTCCTCACTGCAGACATAGCCACTACTGCTAAATCTGCAAGTACACTTCCAGGATCCATTTAAGAAGGCTGAGACAGGACAGCAATAAGGATCAGAGAAAAA
Organism: Rhagologus leucostigma; assembly: GCA_013397725.1. Taxonomy (NCBI): domain Eukaryota; kingdom Metazoa; phylum Chordata; class Aves; order Passeriformes; genus Rhagologus; species Rhagologus leucostigma. The sequence continues at coordinate 307,143 of VZTD01000824.1, read as the reverse complement.
GGGGAGTCTGCCACCAGTGAGTTAGCTGCTCTCTGAACGGGGGAGATTATGGAAGGACAAATAATCACACTATGCAGGTACTAAGTCAAATTCCTCATCCACTTCACCTTCCCCACCCTATTTAAGAGAAAATACATATATGAAACTCCCCTGCTCTCTCCACTGTGTGGTTCTGGATTTGATATTCATCACCAGCTGGTTTGATCCATTTGTGTTCACATGCTAGCTATGGGCAGAAGACAGATGTGCCACAACTTTTCTAAGCTCTTAATCTTTGCCAATGCTGTATACAAGGATGGATGTTTCTCTTTGCCAAATTGTGTGTGGTCTGGTGGCAGCAGCCTGCAGTACCACACATGAGATTTGAGCTACAGACTCAAGTCCGAGCCCCCATTCCCAGACCAGCCACGGCCAGGCCCTGCAGAAGCACTGGAGATATACATTGCTCTGCCAAGGGAGGACCACCTGGCGACTCTGGGAGTAGCACTGATGTGCTCCAAATGGTGCTGTATCCAGACCCTTGAAAGCCGCAGACGACCTTCTCAAAACAGTACTTTGGGAAGCAAGGCCAGGGACAGAGGTTAAAAATAAAAGAACAGGCATCTGTACATGCTCTTATTTACATCTGCTCCACATGAAAGGCCACTATATGCTCTGTTGATAAAAACAGACAACTTCTTAGGGGAAATGTTCAACTTGTGTCTTGGGCTGGCTCTGTTGTCTTTGTGGTTGAGCTGATCCACAGGCAGCATGGGCTACAGCAAGGCGGCTTTCACACAGAATGCCAGCGTGTTACAGAAATTTTGACACTCCGTGTGGTCTTAATAGGTTTCTTAAATGCCTACTGCGATTCCTTACTGTAAAAGACACGTATGCTTGGGAACCAAATGTCTTCTCTTTAATGTCAACCACATCTCCCAGGGTATGTATGAACTAAATTGTACTTTTTTTTCCCCCAATAATTTCTGAACCATGAAGTCCCTTGGAACAAAGAGAAAAGAAATATTTTCTGCTGTGGTAAGAGAACTGTTACAATATAGACTCAGCCTACTAAAACAACATGCACACATATATAATTCAAGGTATAAAGATAGTCGTCAGTCTTTCAGCGTTACTACTTCTCTGTGAGACTTCATGCATGTTCTTGGTTAACACACATACTAAAAATATCTGTGAGCATCTCTGGTAGGTGTTCAGCTAAGTATGTATTTTTCTCCTGGTTACACATCCCAAACCATTTTAAAAATAACTTCCGTTTAAATGCAATTCGTGGCAGACGACAGAGAAAGAAGTCCTGACTGCACAGTGAAGAAAAATCAGAAATCAAGAAAGTAAACATCATGACTGTTACCTCAGTCAAAATTAAACAAGACTAAATGCAATGTTCTAAAATGTTTTTGTTACAGATATTTTTGGCAGATAAGGAAAGCTTACAGATTTGCTATCTTCATGACAACTGAAAGAAAAGAGTCAGACAAAAGGACAGAAAAAAAGTCTCTTTAAAGAAAAGAAAAGAAAAATCTGGACTGTATACAGGCTAACCGGACAGTAGATTTTGATAGTTTAGTTCTAATTTTCCCAATATATTTGTGAGTCTAGGTGTTAATGGAGAGGAAAAAAGAAAACTTTATCTTTCTAACAGAGCTTTTTCATGCAGTATTCTACACTTGAAGAAAGAAAGGAAAGAAGAAATAAGATAACATTGACTTCCTTAAGTCGAATTTAAAAGTATTTTCCCTTCTTTTTTCTTTTAGCTTTTGAAAAATCATCTGTCATTTATTTGTTTGATATTTACTCAAGGGATAGTAAGAAAAGACACAAGGATTTTTTCGTCACTGAAATTCCACCACTATCATTTTTCAGAGACATATTATGTAAATAAAACTACATTTGCAATACTCCTAAATTGAAGAAACCATCCCCTAGCAAGTCATAAGTTAGATACAGAAAGAATATAGCCACTCTGAAATTATTATCTCTAAGACAAATAACAGATTGCACAATGTTTTATTGTGTGCCAAGAATGTTTTCGGTTAACAATTTCACTTGAAAAAATAGATCACATACTTGTAAAATCATACCCAGCATTGACTTCATAAGGCATGTGGCTTTAGAGTGCTTTTTACAATTATTAATTCTATTAGTCAACTAGCAGGCGGGCTAATGCAATTGTCTTAGAAGATGCACGGAAGACACAGAAGACATTTTGAGAGCTGATCTGTATATCTGCAAAACAAAACAAAAAAAAAGGTTTTCCTTCCTAAATTATGCATTCAAAATATGGTTTTTACTTAAAACATTATTATACCTATTGTACATTCCCATGCATCTATTACTGGGCACTACACAAATAGAGTCTGCTGTTCTCTATTTCCCTCAAACATGAGAAATCCCACAGCTCTCTTCTCCTCAGACACACATACTCTTGCACACACACGCACGCATACAAAAAGACAAAAAATATCTCGGAGGTAATGTTCACCAAACACAAAGTCTAAAACAAGTTTAAAGTAACTGTTGAAAATGAGCTGTAGAAAGTGTCTTAAAAATTCCCATGTATCATCATGGGACTGGCCTAATGGGATAGTTAATGGCATCTAAACAACTGGTTCCATCAGCAGTTCTAAGTTAACCTCTGCTGGCTGCCTTGTGTTCCACTTGAAACAAAATTAGTGGTGTTACTTTTGTTGTTAGCAGGCAACTTTCCACATCTCTAAAATGCCATCGCAATAGTAAGCACATTTGTTGGGTGCTAGTAAAGAAGCCAAGTGAGGAACAGTCTTTGGGACTGAACTACCTTTTCATCGCTAAAAACAGTGATCTGCCCAAAATAAAAGAATTACTAAGCCTGATGTGAATGAAAGGACTTCTCGAGCTGAGGGAATTTTGGATAAGGCCCAAGTTGCAGTACTTGTCTTTGGGCTCTGTAATCCAGGGGTTTGTATCTTATTTTCTTTACACTGAAATTACCTTTAAACCACATGGGGTTTGGGATTTTTTTTAGCTGATATCATCACTCACAGCTATTTTAATGTAGAAATAATAATAATAGCTATACATAGTTTCCCTCAAAAACAGCCAAGGCTACTCTATGCGGTTCATCCATCTGCAAGATACAGACTTTTCTGTTCAACTATCACTCACATCAGTTTATCCGTGAAAACAAATCTTCTGCTAAAATCAGTTTGTGACTACTGTACTTCTTTAAAAAAAAAGGAAAAGAAAAAACAAATTCTGGTAATCAATAGTTTCTTAAGAGTGGTGAAGATAATGGCTAATTACCTGCTGATCACCAGCTCCCCAGCGGGTCACTGTTGTTGCTCATTACTTTTACTGAATGTGATGGCTTGTCATCAAAGCCTATTGCAACAGAATGGTTGCTGCCTGGTACTTGTGCTGCAGTTTTAGGTCAAATCTTAGTCATACGCTCTTTTTAACAGAATAATCCATCTAGAAATACGTTTGAATTTTATGAGATGCCACTGACTAATCTTTGTACAAGTAGATGCACAAGCAGATGAAGAGCAAACTGAGTCAAGGGTATATGAAGACTGTAATATTATCAGTCAATACGCTGCAGCAACAAAAAGTTAAATGAAAATACACATTTACATTCAACAGGCTCAAGTAGGACATCTCTGTTAAGGGATAGTAAAATTAATACTTTTACACTCATATATATTACAGACCCACACAAAGACATATAATGCACATACGACGCTTGAACATCAATCATTTTCCCAGAATAATACAGCAAAAAATCATTAACTCTCAGTGTCTCAGCTTAATATACGTGTAATACTTACCTATCTCACTGGAGTGTTGTGAGGCTTAATTAATTAGTGACTGTAAAGCACTTTGTGATCCTCTAATGAAAGGTGCTACATAGCACAAAGTATTATTAAAATCATTAGGACCACAAAAAAAGCCCTATGGAATTCCAGCCCACACTGTCTGTTGGGATTGGGAGTGATCTTATTATTAAAAGGAGACCATCAGACTAATTTTCATAATTTTTCAAGATTTTTTTCCCCCTTTGCTGTTGTGATAGCATGTTAGTAGCTAGAAATTTAATCTTTATCATCTTAATAACATACACTCATGTAGTTTGTTACTGCAGGGCTAGAGAAGAGAGCAGGGCTTTTGGCATTCATCTGGCTTTCCCTTTCAAGAAAAAAAAATAAATAAAATTGAGAGACATATTTTGACACCTTCCCACACTCCACCCCAGCAGGACAGCTGATCATGTGAGATCGCAGGATACTCACTATAGCTGCATGGGAAAATAATGCTGTGGTTTTAATTTCTCTCCTTTTTAGACTTCTTTTTCTTTCACAAAAAAAAAAAAAAAATGAAAGAAAAAAGAAAAACAGAAAGAA
>VZTD01000824.1:266173-302756 GCA_013397725.1 Rhagologus leucostigma | reverse complement strand
AAAAAAGAAAAACAGAAAGAAAACACAAGACACAAAACAAAACCCGGTTTATTACACATAAATAGACTACAAAGACTGTCTGCTGTGCTTCATATAAAAAGCCCCTAAGTGTTCAAAGTGCCGGCTTCTATCAAGCACATAAAGTCCTAATCAATCTGGAGCCTCCTCCCTACTCTCCATACAACAATCGAGCAGCTGTAAGGCACACGAGCTCCGAAGCCGGAAAGCTCGTGTTTTGAGAGACTGAATTTCTGGGAAAGTGTCTCAGCGGCGGGCTCCGTCCCTCGGGAGCCACCCAGCACCCAGCCCTCCTCGGCAGCCTGTCCCGCCGGGCTGGCCCAGACCTGTGCCGAGCACAACCAGAAAGTTAACAAGCTCAGTAGTACAGCCCACAGTTCAAAGACCTGCCATGTTTTCTAATTTAAGCATTTAAAAAAAAAAAAAAAAAAAAAAAAAAAAAAAAAAAATCTGTAAATAACACTGGAAACTCCAGGTGAAATTGTCGCCCTCACTGAAAATTAGATTACATTAGATGCAAACTACCCCAGACTCAGACGAAGTGGTAGAGGACTGGCTAAAGCTTCTGCCCTTCTACCTTCCCTTGTGGACACTTGCACAATGAAATGACAGGAAAGAGATGTACAGCTTCGCATCCCCACCATCTCCCGTTGGGACACAGAGCAGGAGGCACTCACACACAATGGTTCTCTCTCAGTTTTGCTTGTGGTTCTCAGAGCAAGCCTGCCAGCAAACAACCAATACATGGCCCTCCCTAACTTTTCTCTGCTGAGAAGGGAAGGGAAGAACAACCCCTTTTGTGTAAAGAACCCAAGAGTCAGGCCGTAAACCATGGGAGGGCAGAATAAGCTTAATGACAAGCAATTGCCTCTTCAACGAGACCACCTCCTTTCTGCTTTGGCACAAGGGTCTGCATACACGATACAAGACAGAAGATGTCACAGTTCTAAGCACCTGACAAGTTAATTCCAAAAGAGTTTTTAATCTATACATGTTTTTCTACAAGCCCTCAAACTGCATGTCCACTCTTTCCTGGCTGAAATTGCTAAGGTAAAACATGCTTCCTCGTATCAGTAAAATTAGGTAGGATCAGACATTGTACTTGGAGAAAATGCATCTCCTTGATATTGTACACTCCACATGCTTCACTGAAATTATGATAGCTTCATCAATCTAAAAACTGCAAGGAGAAAACCATGCTGTATAGAACAGCATCATAGCAAAACAATGTTGTTTTTTCTCCTCCTGTCTTACTCTTTTGCATTTTCAGGCTCTTCAGTTTAGCCCGTGATCACCAGTTTGCCAATGGCTGTTTGCAATTTTTTTCCCCACAAAGTCTACAACAAAGAGACAAGTGAAAAGAGCTGTGGTCTGTTCAAGCTTGCTCCTTCCCATTTACATTTACTTTCCCAACACTGATCGTTCTCAAATCTCTAAAGGTGCACTTTTGGACATCTTAAATCCTGTTCAGCTACAAAGTGCCATCACCTTCAAACAACTCTCATCAGATAAATCTCTTATTAATTCACATTGAATTAATTCACAATGATCTTTTCTATTACCTTATGCTTCAGAGCACAGCACACATCAGTAGTTGTCTAGCCACTGGAATAAATCTAACCTTTTCTACGAGTATAAAACAGACACTTGGTCATTTCAAGGGAGTTTAGGAGTGGCATTTCAAAATAGATTATTTAAGCCCACTTCCAGGCATTTATTTCATTTTAAGCTCACTCCTGGGGTAATCACACAGACACTTTTAGGAGAAACTGAAGTCAAAAAGTGATGTGCCTAAAGAGGTGACATGAAGGAGAAGTTTATGCTATCTTGTAACCAAAATTAAGAATTCTAAAACTGCTTTTATTTACAGGTTCCTGAGCACAGCAGGTTGCTGCTTTGCATTTCTTACTGGCCTGCTGCAGAGAGCTTGTTCTTACCTGCCCTCCACTGCCATCCATCCAGGATGGGAGAGCCCAACAAGGCAAGATTCACTTGCCCTTCCTTCCAATCAAGTACCTAAAAGCACTCTGTACACATAACAACCTATTAAAACTCAACAAAGCTTGTGAAACAGGAAAACTAACATCACTGACATTTTATGGATAAATAAAATTATCTACAGAGAAATGAAAATTCAAGGTGTTCAAGGTGACATGCAGGCAGAGCTCTTGGCTAGTGACTGAACTTGGATTCTCTAGATGTCCAGGTCCATATACTTCTCCTGTATGTATTTCAGTAAATAAAGCATCACCCTAGCACTTGGCAAAAGGCCAAGATCCAGTAATTTAATAAGGTACAGAAGGAGCATCTTGTGCAAAAATCTAAATGCTCCAATTTATCATGGTAGTTATGGGATAAGCTGACATTTTATTTGTATGTAAATTAGTCTCCAAAACAGCATTAAAAGGCCACACTTTCAGAGAATATTATGCCTTTGCTTCTCTGTTCTGCATTGATCTAAACTCAGTTTTGCATATTAAAAAGTAGTTTAATTTTTATGTATTGATGCTGCTTTGCATGGTCCCCAATCTACTGTTACTGCACCACAGAGAGAATCCAGCCTGATTTGCTTACTGCAATAAAGTAACCGACTTCTGCCAGGACTGACACCTCCAAGAGCCCTGCCTGCCATCCTCTCTGAACCTTCTGGTTATTCTATGAATTAGCTGTCGTTACACTTTATAGGATGCAGAACAGTCCCTATTAGATGAAACCAGAGGTCCATTTAGTCTGGTGGTGTCTTTTGGAGATAGCAGATCCTTCAAAGAAGGTTCAACTGCCTTTGGATAGAATCATCTGCTTCTGTGAAAAATAAATTGCTCCTAATCCTCAATGCTTAAAACAGTGGCTTACTTTCTGAAGAGTAAGAGGGTTTGTAGGCCTTACTTATCTCTCAACATTCTACAATTTGTTTTTAAAGAAGTCTTATATAACCCCATGTCCAATAAAAGTGACCAGTATGTATGTCAACATTACAACGATCCTGGTATCAGTGACATCTTGTAGCTCTCACTTTACAATCTAAATCTGAAAAAAAAAAAGACATATTTTAAGTGTTTTGAGTTCACTTCTTGCCAATGGAGTAGAGTTCTCCCTCAATCTTGTACTAGCGAGAATCAAAGACCTCCTAGGCTGTGGGTGCATCTATCACATCCCCACTGTTCATCCTGTCTTTAGGGCAAACAACCACTGTCTTGCCAAACTCTTCTAGTAGGTGTGGCAATCTCATTTGTTTCAATTTCTTTTCAGCCTGAGTAAACTCAGTGTTCTCTGTAATCCAAATGTCCTTTGAAGACAATGGGAGTTTAAGGTTTGCAAATGACTCAGAACTGAATCTGAGTTGAGTGTACTGGCAGAGGCAAGCACAGTGCTACCTTGAGATGAAGAGTGAGGAAAGAAGGTGACCTCCCGGCTCCTAGGCAACAGCAATCAGGTATGGGTACAAGAAATGACTCATTTGTTCTTCTGCATTAATACAATGGACTGATCCTATTTCCCTTGAAGGTAATGGCAAAAGCCCCATTGACTTCGAGAGATGCAAGTCTGAGATGTGCTGTCCCCTTCTGCCAGGTTAGGTCTGTGATATGAGAGAAAGGCATCAGAGTTCCCTTGCTCAAAACCTCAGTCAAATGGAACCACAGATTACTTGGGAGAAGAGGAAAAGATGCAAGGGAGATAGAAGATGGTGTTGGCTAGCATTCCAATAAAGTTCAAATAATTTTGTTTCCAATTAGAGGCAAAATCCTCCTATTTGAAACAGGGTTGAAATTTCAAAAACTGGGAAGGAGTCAGAAATCTACAGTCTAAAAACAGTAATATTAAATCATCACCGGAGAGGGCATTATTGTATTATCTTTTCCAGCCAGACCAGAACCAAGATGAACATGAGTTTGCAAAATGTCCTTTATTTTTTTTCTTTAAAAAAAAAAATTGGCAAGGGTTTCCAGACACAAGTTGCATAGGTAAGAGAGGGCAACCAAGGGCAACCAGAGTTGAGCCCACATACATCAAAGCAGACTCTGGCTTCGGGTACCTATCCAAACTGAGCCTTCAAAGGTTCTGGATGTTGCCCTATTGTTTAGCTTGAATCTTGTCTAAGCTTGTTCAGGAGAACCCACATTCAGAAGTATGGGAGAAGGGAGAAAGAACACACATTTTCCAAACTGTGATTGCAAAACAAAACAAAAAAATGTAAATCTACCTGCTGCAGGGTAATACTGGTAAGCGTGGCTAGCTATTGTTGCTCCATGCTTTTCAATTTCCATATATTAGCATTAATTGCCGACATTATTAAATCTAAAGTTATTTGGATGCTTTGATCAGCAAATAGAATCTGGAGTCTATATATGATGTACCTATAGTCACATAAAGTTTACAAAACTATTATATTTCCCTATTCTAACTTTTTCCCCCACATGCTGTGAGTTTCCATATATCCCACAGCCATACATTCCAAACACAGACTATTTTATTTAGTAATTTATTCAAGAATTTAGATAAAAAGAAAAGCAATGGAAATCGTTTGGCAATCTCTATATAAACAGTTCCTATACATTTGAGTTGAATCATCCAGTAAACTCTCATCTTGACATGCCTGTGACAGATAAAACTTTCATCACCAATATGCCCTCTTGACTTGGAGATCAGGATACAGGGGATCCGTATTACAAAAACTCTTTTACCCTTTATGGCTATCACAAAAATTAAAATCCCATTAAACATAAGCAAGTTAGAATTTTGGCACTGTTTTTCCACTCAGCACAAATAACCCCACTCTCCATTGTAAATGGGGGAGAAACAACAGCAGTGGCAACCAAAACAAAAGAGTGGATTGTGTGTTCCCTACACAAAACAGAAAGCTGTGCCTATTCAAGAAATCTTGGCCATTTGTCAGAAATTACAGAACTGATGTTGGAGCCCAATATTAGCTCCAGCCAAAACAGTGGTGAATTACCTTGCCTTTGGAATCATCCCTGTTAACAAGGAAAGACTCTCTTGCAGCACATATCATATGGTCCTCATGCAGACTGAGAAATAGAGCCACTTTCTTAAAAAAACCCAAAGCAAAATACATTAAAAAAAAAGACCAAAGTGAATGCAAATGGATTCACTCTGAGTGGTTTGTCTATTATTTGCCCTTTTTATCTCTTATTTTTCTTTTGAAGCTGAGAAACGAAGTGAAATGCTGATGAGAAAGCTAGTCTTACAGCACTTCCACCTTACTAATTTGTTATAAAACGGCTTTAGAACAGCAGTATTTTTCAGATAGCTATAAGAATTGAGTACATGCATTCACTGAGGAGTATGATTTCTGTTTTACCCATTTCAATTCCGGTCGGAAAAAGGGGAAGGAGAGAGCGGAATAAGAAGACTCCTTGATACTCTGCTGATGTGGCTTTGCAGCAGCTTCATGAGTGTTGGCAAACCTTTAAAATTGGCAACGGGTGCCAGCGCCAGCCTGCTGACTGCTGGATGAATATATATAGTGCAAATAATGCTGTTCTTGAATCAGTTTTTCCCAAACTCCCACATAAACTTTCCATGGGAAAATCTCATAATGCCTGCATAAGTGATTTTATGAATCTAGCTTTCAGCTTTTGATAGAAGATTTCTTACGCTACTGGGCTTTGATTCTTTATTGCACAAAGGGGTGGTGCCAAAAGCCCTCACATTAGCCTGGACCATACAGACATCAGAAATTTAATTTAAACATCGGTAATCTGCCAGGATCATAAAACACATTAAAAAAAGATTTAATTTTTTTTTCCCTGAGAGGTAAATGTGTAATTTCAGAAACACAGCTACAACATAGGTGGCAGAATCTGCACGCAGCAACATATAGACAGAAACTAAAACTACCAATGAGAGTAGAAATCTTCAGTCTGCAGAGACAAAAAGAAGTGAACAGTTGTTTTATTCCTATTGAAGATATATTCTGAAATAAGTTGGGCACTGTATCTCTTTTCCAGCAATAATGCACCTAAATGTTCCTTAAAAAAATATATAACTACTTTTCTAAAAAGTTACAGAGAGGTACAACCACAGATTACACTAATATTTCCATGCTCAGAAATCCCTTGTACGCAAGCAAGTCTTACCACATTGCTCCTGTCTTCATCCCCAGAGCTGCCTTCATGCCACCTCAATTCCCAATTCGGTACCTTACCACTTTTAAAAAATATTCGGCAATGATGTTGAGCTGATTTGTTGCACTGCGATGTATCCCACAAAAAGTGAAAGCTTTTGCCGTGTTTTCACTTATAAAGAAAGCAACTATTAAAGCAATGTCTGGGTTCACTGGCATTCTGGAGTCTAAAAAAAGTCCCAAAACTACTCGCAGAGGCTACAACAGCACCTTCTTTGAAGTAATGTTGCAACTTGTGCAAAGGAATTTGGGATGTACCTGAGATCTGAAGGTGCGGGCTACAAATTAACACAGCCAATTAGGTGGAGAAGCTGAGTCCAACACCGATGGGCTGAGATAACCACATCATGTTAACTGAATAAAAGGACTGCCAAATGTGAGCCAGTTGGCAGAGTATAGATCATGTCATTCTGCTCAGCTAGCTGCTGCCCATCAATAATCTGTTGCTGTTTGTTCTCCCCATGACAATCAATCCAAACTACGGCTGCTTCTAATTTTCTAGTTGAGGAATAGCTTCAGAACATCCACAACAGTTTTTTCAAACAACTCAAGAGATAAATGTTTCATCCACATATCAGCATGCAAATTCTTCCCAAAATGGGACTAGTCAAGAGTAAATAATTACTCCTGTAACAGTTTTATTCGATAAACAACAAGACATAAGGCTGCAAAAGTGATCTTTGTACCATTAACAGCCAAGAGAGAATCCAACTTCTAAAATTACTTGATTAACTGATACAGGACCCAAAAACTGTGACAATTCTGTAGAGAATGTTTCACAATAGATGTAGTCATTTTTTAGGGATTAGTATTAGCTATAAATTTCTTACCCCCTGAAATCTGGTACAACTGGATTTATACTGCAAAGATTTCTTCCTTTGAAGAAGACAGAGATGAAATCAGAGCCAATTAAATTTAAGCATCTCTTAAACAATTCTTTTGTTAACTAGTATGTATTGAAAGAATAAGAATATATGAGAGAAATTAGAAATTATCTTCATAATTTAGCTGTGGCTTCTCTTCTTGTGAGTCATGAGAACAGCCCAAGATCACAGATAAAAACCTTAACGTCATAAGACATTTGTACAACCATTTGTTTGTAGATAAGATGAGCATATATATGCATACATGACCTAAGGAACAGAGACTGCATTAAACCAATGTATTTGTGAAGTAAATGATACTTGGGTCTTCTCCAGCATCAAAATCTACTGATTAAACCAAACATAGACTTGAGTCTCCCTTTTTAAAAAAATAACCTTGTTGTCATTGAATCCCATATCACCTTGATAGGCCTTGGCCTATTAAAAGAAAAATAATTACTAAAGCAGCAATTTGATTTCCCATCCTCTTACACCCTAAGTTGTTGCAGCTCTGGATCTCCTTTGAGTCTGAAACAAAAATACCCAACAGCTCCGCTCATAACCCTCATCACGCTTCATTCACCTGCAGCGGAACCTGTATGTTGTTCCCATTTTGCCTGCTCACAAGATGGCACGCTTGTCTCACGCCAACTACACAAATAAGCCTGTATTACACTCACAGCATCAAGGATAATTAAAGGTTACGCATGGAGGTGGCAGCAACACGCTCCCACACCACCAACACCGGCGGGGCTGCAGGTCTGTCTGCCTGTGCTGTGGTGCCTGAAACACCATGGAGGCACTGACCTGCTGCTTCTCGCTTCCCAAGCTCAGATGTGGGAAACAGTGGGGGCTTTGAAGCTGCAAAGCCCAGAAGAAAAAACGTGGCTCCTTAAGCCCAAACTGAACTTTATCTTTGTAGAACTCTACTGACCTCTGAGCTAAAGGGGGCTTGTGTAATTCACAAGTACACTGTAATATGGGCAACATACACACACTTGATTAGACTCTAAAATTACTGAAAATTACCATCTCCCTTGCGCCTTTCTAACAGCTTGACATGTCAATGCCTAATGTCTCATTATGTTTCAATTTGAATCATGAGTGTAAATCACTGGAAATATACAAGATGAATGAGACGTAAGATTTGGGTGAAAAAAAATGAGGATCCATGAGAGACTGGACTTAGAAACTATGAAAATACTAAAATCAGAAATGGAAACATATAAACTGAGAAATAGCAAGTCTACTGGAGGTAGTGGAATAAAGACCCCATGGTTCACTCATCACAGGTAGAGTTAAAATTTGTGCAAATTTAAAGAAATGTCCTTTTTTCTTTTTTTCTTTTAAGACCGATGTGGGTAATAGAAACAATAGGAACATAGGAATATTATTGTAACTGTTGATTTCACGCACATTCACTATAAAAGACCTACCAAAACAGAAAAGATACCACCTTTTATTTCAACTGCAGCAAAAGTGCATAAAGTCAGGGACTTTTTTTACATGGCAGGCAAGTACACATATTTAATTGTGCACACAGGCCCTTCAAGTTAACCTGTGTCCTTTATACAGGTAACCAGCTGCTAATCATTTTCTGCAGATCCCTGCATTTTGCTCTGAATTCACAACATCACAAGACAATTTGATCTTTGAACCCAGCAAAAATGAAAGATATCTTAGGCTATACTGGAACTGACACTAGAACACTGTAATTGGGGTTCAAGAAGTGAGGAAGTGTCAATGGTTTAGGCATCAAGATGAGCAAAAGGAAGACCATGTGCAAGCTCACACTGCCACAGCAACGCTGTGCAAGCTGGAAACAGTGAAGCCACATAAAAGCACCAGGCACTTCTCACTGCCTCCTGTAATTATAAATATACAAAGGTTAAAGTAAGAAAATTATTACAATGCACTGATAGAAAATGAATTCTCAAATACTCAAAAGATTAATCAACAACAGTCTATCAGCATAAGATACTGTGGCAACACACAGCATTTCTGAAGCAGACAGCCTGGCACTTTATTTGCTCTGCTACATGAGAAGAATCCAACATCAGATCGTGGGTGCATCCCAACTGTGGGATACTCTTCTGCAGCTCCCAGCTCCAAATGCTCACCCTGGCAACATCCCGACTACACGTCAGAAAATCTGGTTTGGCACCATTCTCCTAAGCATTTTGGACTCCATCAGTAGAAACGCAAGCGAACAGACAAAGCGCAACATGCGCCATCCAGCAGACTAGGATTGCAGTGTCTGGTCTGCAGGAGAGAATCAGCAACTGCTCAGTGCTGGCTTATGCTTCCTACAAGCACTCCAGCTTTCAGTAATATTAAAGAGACTTTCTGCTCTACTTTATAAAGCTATTTTTTCATTATTATTTCTTTTTCTTTTTTTTTTTTTTTTTGCTCCTTAAATAGAATAGCGGATGATTAAAAATAGGAGAGGCAGATCTATGGTTAGGCAAGTAACCACGGACTGGGAAATGTCTCTTAATTTCCTTTGTGTCCTCAGAAAATCAACATTATAAACTAATCACTCCCACTCCAAAACAGCCATATCACTGCTATGTTTACACTTTTTTTGTAACATTCATCAAGAAGTGAGCCTGGTCTTGAGGCCTAATGACAAGGCAGAGACTGAAACTCTTCTACACTATTCTCAAGTCACTTCTTTCCATTTGAACTAGTCCATCAGGGTCTAAAAGTCTCATTTCAAACAGCTGCATCACAGATGAGCTCACAAGACAAATACTCAAGTGTGTTTATACAGAAAATACTAAGGAAACTGAATGATAACAAAAGTTTCATGGTATCTTCAATACAGAGAAGTACAGATATCATACAGAAAACTACTGAAAATTGTATTGAAAGTGAGAATGAAAACTAGTAGGGAAGAGTGCAAACTCTGTGAAATAACAGTCCCTCACATTTTATTAACTGTGATTGAAGAAGGAAAAAAAGAAAGAAAAAACCACAGTAGCTGACAACAAATATAAACCAGTCCAAATCATACTTTAAAAGGCCTTATGTCCCAGGCAAAAATTTGAGCAGAAACAAGTAAGTAATGATGTCACAGATGATACTGCATTAAGAAAACCATTTTAAAATGTTCAAGAAAGATTAATTTTAATGAAAATTAATGAAGCTATGGAAGATGTAACTCTTCTCTTTATGAACATGTGAAGTGCAGCTCATTTAGACTAGCAACACAATTGCTAGCAGCAGGTAAACACGAGGGAGGGAAAAGCTTAGGATCCAGCTGGCATAAGAACAAATAGACTAGCCATGATTAACTTCGGGCTGAAAATGAGAAGGAAGGGTTTTAACTGACAAAGCAGTGAGGCTATGAAACATCCTTCCACCAGACACTGTCAAGGCAAAAAAAACTCTACCTCATTTCAGGATAAAGGTGGGTCACTTCATAAACAGGATTACATACTGCGGTTGACGTTCAAAGAGCTACCCATTGCTCACAAATCCCACAGAACTTCAGGACAACACACACAAATAGATTTTTCAGGGTATGCACAGCCTTACCAAAATTCCTTAAGAACATACATGCCAAGGGCACTGTTTCCTCAAAAGCAGTTGGGGTGAAAGTTACTCTTTGACTCTATCATTTTTTAAAAAATATTTTTATTTTCATAGTGACCTTCTGCATTCCCTTTAAGGCCAATAGTTTTTAAAACACACTATCTTCTGCCTTCAAACTAAATACAAGATATGTATTACTTACATGGGCAGCAGGAATTAACTGTAACATTACAAACCTTTTGTGAAAAAAGCCATCCTTTCTATCTACTGTCTCACCAGTCATTCATATGTCTGACCGTGCCATACTTCAAGCAGGCATTGTACATTCTTTTTGTATTTTGAAGGCAGTTTAGTTATTAAAAATGCAATGAGAAGGCAATTCTTGAGCCCTCTACATAGGTTTCACAAAAGACACACCCGAGTTGCCAATACTGCTTTGCCAGAAGATCCTAACAGAGCTACGTCTAAAAGTGGAAAAAAAATACAGGTAAAGTTATTTTCAGTAAATTGTGCATGAAGACTGAGTAAGACAGCAGTCTACAGACAGAATCTGTACAGATCTGATAGAGACTGATAGACTGAGTTCAAGCATTTTGAGACTACACCTTGCTGGTCACCAAAAAAAATTTTTTTTTTTTTTGGTAACACGAAACATTAAAATTCTGCATGTTACAGTTTTCAACTGAACTTAATCTCTTTGGATGAAACTAAACAGGTAATGGGTGATACCTGCTGCTTTCTACTGAAGAAAATGAACCTTTTGCTACAATTCAACAGGGAAAGAATACTACCTGTCTCCCTGCTCCTTCTTGAAGCTACCACATCTCTCCAGATTGTTGCAACACCCTGTTCTCACATAATCCACAATGCCAAAACAGAGATGGCTACTCAGAGAAGCCTGATGTGGTAAAACTGACCAATGCAACTCTCAGAATTCCTGAAAAGTTTTTTATGGGGTTCATTTGGGCCTGACCAACCTTCATATATTATTTTGGTTTAACTGTGTAAATACCAGGGCATTTGTTCCAAGTTTCTTCTTCTTCCACACCAGCACAATACATTACTGTTGCTTTTTTTCTTTCTGCTGCACTGAAATGCATTTAAACATTTATTTATTTATTTATTTATGGTATATACTGTCTGCTAGAACCAGGGCTCTTGGATAATCCTTGATTTGGCAGTCCTTTCCAGCATTTTGTTTCTGCCTGACATAACACATGAAGGTCTTTTTCTCCTTTAAATATATTGGCGTTTTTGCTTCTGCTTGTGACAAAATGCAAAGACTTAAGATTTCCACCACTATGCACACAGAGCAGAGGGTAACCCTGACAGAGTTCAAAGGAAAACTTGGTTCCATTCCTCATCAGGAGCAGAACTGTCACCGAGTGAAGGAGAGGGTGCCACAGGCAGATCCAGGAGCCAGAATCCGAATGTGCAATTTTACGATAGGCTTATGGCCTACTGGGCCTGAAGGGGCCCTGCCCATCCCTTCACCACTGTCTGTGGGCCCAGGCCCTGCCCTCTGCCTGCACCCACACTGGCCAAAAATGCCCTCCTCACACCCCAGGGCTGGCAGGGGGCCTGTCAGACTGTGGCTTTCAGTGGAAACTCAGGCTTGGACTAAAAGAGCTCACTTCTCTGGACAGCCCAGCTCCCATCTCCTTCTCTGCCTTTGCACACTGAACCAGCACTGGAACTAGCACTAGTCCCACACAAGCCGAGAAAGGGTCACACACACCTGAAAAGCCTCCAAACCAAAGCACTACCTACTCCTCACCCAGAAGGACGACAGGGCAGGTCACCATACTGAAGGCCCTGGGCCAGGGGCCACACTCCTGGCCTGGCTGGCGGCTGCTGCACGCCTGCAGCCCACCTTGCCAGCACGCAGGGAACACAAAGCCATCCCTGACAGCGTGGGGGAACAAAAATAAGCCAGGCCTCGGAGGAAGGAATGGTTAAAATGTCTTTTTTAAAGAAGAGAGAGGGGGGAAAAAAGATTTCAGGAGAAAATAATCTTTATCTGGCAGAAAATATAAGTGCTGTCTTCAGAAAAGTAAAATCATTATTGCAAGCAAACTGATTCATTAAGTAGCATGAAGAGGAGGATTATAATGCCCTCCTTGTCATTAAAATGCTTTGAAAGTATACTTCTGTCAGCTATGCTAATGATACTCAGCTTTTATATTACACAGCAGAAGCTATGCTCTGGCTAGAATTTGGTGCACTGTGTTACACAGGAGTTCACATTAGAAAAGCAGTCATTAGTCCACATCGACTATAAATATGTTTAAAATGCACAGAAAAGCAACCATACCATACAGAAACCAGATGGTAGGGTGATGAACTGGTCCACACCAAGAGGTACATTCTCCTTCCACCCAGAAACCTCCTTTTCTAAGTGAGAATCCCATCTTTGGCATATTTTTCTCCAAAATAAAAAGACTGCTTGAATGCTGGAAGTCTAATCAATTTTTTATTTCCTTTTGTCCACATCTGAATACTAAAGAAGAGCCCCATAGGAAATAAACTACCCATTTACATTTACCTTTTAACCCGGCAGCAGGGAGTTTTATTTCAGTGAAATTATGGTCTTGCATATTTTGATGACCTTATGTAAGCCCTTATTAAATATAGCAAAATTCAGGCTCAAAAACCCAGTGAAATTGGCACAACCAAATTTCTATGTGATTTATCAGCTTCACTGTCACAGTAACTAACTTGGTGCATTTCTCTGCTTGGTTCTCTCTGTAAGCTGTCAGGAGAAGTCACTCTATCAAACAGAAATGTAACACTATTTTTACTGCTTATCTCTTTTGCCTTGGGTTACATCAGTAAGTCATCTCCCTCTGTCAACTTGACAAGAGTCTTTTTGGTGTTGACCTTAAAAGGACACAGCTGTGACAACTTTGGTTTGGGTCGTTTTTTTTTTTTTTTCCTGTTAATAGTTCTCAGCTGAATACTTGTTCTTGGTAGTTCGGGATCTTCATGTGGCACTGTTTTATACCCCGTGAGTAGACTGTGCACAAAGCATTGGATACTCAGCCCCATAGTATCTTCCAGCCATTATCGCAAGAGGCACTGGGAAAGTCGGAGGTAGATACTTATTCCAGCAAAGCCATGATTAATTACAAGAGGTCTTCTAGATTTGATCTTATTTTCTTAATGCTCTGTAATTAATTAATATAAACGTACATCCTTATTTCCACAGCCTTTGCTCAAGATATTAAGAACTCCAATCCCTGGACTCAATCCCCCCTGGCATTTTCTCTCATGTTACATAAGTAACTGTGGCTGATTCTCTCCAAATTCCAGCATTTGAAGATCAGGATGAAAAATCTGCTCAGGATTTTAGACTAAGGAAGGAAGAATATACCATGAACTATATACCATGAACTTGTCTTAATACAATACCCCAGCTAGGAGATATTTCGAAAATACAAAAATACTTAAGTAATCTGAAAACAGCACTTCTGTTTCTGCCATGAACCATCCAATAAATACAACGCATTGCTGATTTAAAGAAATAATACGATTTTGTGCCAAATACCTCAGAAAGTAAAGATAACAAAGTACACAATGTACTTCAAATTCATTGCACTATTTGCACTGATGGTTACTTACATGAATATAGACTTTAATCACAGTAACTTACATATCGTTAGTTTTAACTGTGACTTAAACTGGCAGGCCAAAAACATCAACATACACATACAACGAGGTTAAAAGAAATTACATGTTTTCACTGTATTTCTGAGAAGTGAGAACTCAGGAAATAATTATTAAAACGCAGTAGTTTTATCAAAAGAAAGAGTCTTTCTCTGGGTAGTGACTTGTGTACATTGTATCTATATGCTCTTAATCACGCTGTTACACAGCTCAGTATCATCTTTTGTGTTTACACATGGTTTTATGTTGATACATAGTACAGATTTCATTGCATGTTTCCTATTTACTAGATAAGAAAGTTTCTTTATGGTTTATGAAAGCTTGAATTATATTAAGAATCATTAAAAATCTCTTCAAAGTATTGCTCGTCAGTTCAATGATGCCTGAGGTATGCAGGAACAGACAAAAACCCACATTTACAAAACGTGTTTTGCATTAAAAACTAATTTAAACAAATAATTACACGTGAGTTGTTCACTGTGCATTGTTCATCCAACTGTTTTGGTTTGTCACATCTAGAGGTAACAAAGCTCATCATCTCACATTTTATTTTCATCCATAGAATGGAAAAAGCAAAGTTTTCTGTTGCCTTTTTTTTTGTTTCTGGTAATCGTAGTTTTGAAAGTGAGAGTCACTGAGCAGAATGTAAAATGGAGAAAACAGTGTCACTGCACCAGCATAGGAGGCCTCTGGCAGATGCCAGTTCGGTCACTTGCACAAACTGGTCCGGGTGTTTAGATAGCCATTTCCACCAGGACTGTGGTGTGACATTACTTAAAACTTTGGCAGCAAATAAGTAAATATACACAATCAAACAGTACATAAAGCTGTGTAGACTTAGACCTTAACATCGATCAAAATCCGAAAGTCCTATTTTTAAAAGGTATATATTTAAGTCTTCTTTTAAATACGGGTTTCTCTATTTTAAAGAAAACCTTTTTTTTCCTTAAGCATTCATTATTGTGTACCTTGGTTATTCATATTAGATTAGTTAGAAGTCCAGGGACTGTTTTAATATATACTGCAGTAGTTTCATATAACATCTTTTGGGATAGAAGTATGCTTTAATATACTATAAATTAAAAATCAAACCACATACATGATGCTACCAGTTTTGCTATGCTCCTGCAAGTATCTGCAACATCAGACTATTATGCGCGAGATGATCACAGAAGAGAAAAACCTAACTGGCAGAAGTCTCAATGGGCTTAAACCAGAACAAAAAGTGTACTTAATTTAGAAGCTGAAAGTCTGTCTGTAGTTTGGCACATACAGCACATCACACCATGTAATTTTATAAAAATCAAATAACTTTGCAAATCACTTAAAATATTTCCTTTCTCATTGGTTTTAATCATGTTTGAAAGGAGAGGAAAAAAAATTACAGGACGAAATGAAAGCAAAATGTAATGATCTAGGACTCTTAATTCTACTGAATGAACATTCCTAAATTTTTGGATCATGGACCACTGTCAAACTTCAAACATAACAGGGAACCACTATGCAGCCTTCACACCAAACTTTTAATTAAAACCCCTAAATGGATGATATGATACTGCAGATCAGTATCATACCATGATTATATGTGTCTGCAGACCACAATCTGGAAACAAATATATTAAAGGATTAATTTTCCAAAAGGGAATGCTAGTCTCTGGGCTTCTTGACATACTCATTTTATATATTGAGATATTACACAGTATCTGAGTATGCAAATATCTTAAGACCTCCATTCTATGGGTTTTTAATAGTACAAGTGTAAAATACCAGTTTAAGATGGGATTTTTTAATGAAATATCACAAGTCTATTCCAAGATGATTAAACGAAAAGAATTATTTATCCTGGTATCTCCCTTTCAATCTAGACTGTTGGGTTTTGAGGGTTTTTTTCCATGCAAAATGACTGGACTCATATCCTCCTTATAATAAAGTACCCATAAAATCTGGACAACAAAGTGATTTCCAAAGACATCCCTGAAAGGGCCAACCTATGAACAGCAAAACCTGTACCTGTTTGAGGCTTATCACTACAGAATGCGGAACAGAATTTTGGAATTTATGTATATATAAACATACACATATTATTTTTAATACATATATATACAAAGTATAAAACAAAATGTTGTTTTATGTGTATATGTATATATAAAAGCATTCAGAAGGAAGGACAAAAAAAGAGACTATATCCATTCTAATGGCTTTATCTAAGTTTATTGGGGAACGGGTGAGGGGCGGAGAGGGAGAGAGGGATAGAGAGAGGAAAAAGAGAGAGAGAGAGAGAGAGAGAGGATTGTCCCGCTCCAGTTTCAGGACAACTGTGACTGCTGTTTTCTGCCCAGCACTTGAGTGACAGCGCGGGGGGAAGAGTGGTTAATCACCGCGTTCTGGGAACCGGGCACAGAGAGAGGGAGCAACTGCTTTCCGCAACACTTCCTGCGATAAGGGAGCCAGCGCTGGCACACGGACACGGACACACACGCGAGAGGCGGCTGCGCGGCGCAGCGCTTCATGCGACTGCAAACGTGACCCGCAGCCCTGCAGCCCCGACACACGGACACAGGCACACTCAGTGCCTGCAGCTCCGGCCGACCGCGCTGCTGCGGCTGCCGGGAGCCGGGCGGGAAGGGGAAGCCCCGCTTCTTGCCCTCCCTGCGCGGCCCGCTCGTGATGCTCGTTCACGACACGCACCCAGAACTTCAGCGCTGAACAAAGGCTGCCGGACTGACGCCGCAGCACAGGCGGGCTTCTCTTTATTTTCTTTGTAAGGGCGAGCCCAAGAAAACTTTCGTCGCTCAAAGTCAGCGCGGTACTCCCCCCCCCGCCCATTCCCTAACCACTGTTACTAAGCCTTGAAAAGACCTGCAAAGAAAGTAAACAAGACAGGGGAGGCAGGACAGGCATTAAGGCCAACACGTCCCGTATCATCCAATAACTTCCCCTTACATGCCCAGTACAATGCGGGTTTGCTGATCACAGCTTTTCCACTGTACCAGAGCCAAGTGCAGGCAATTACTTACACTTACGTAGACTTTTATAAGAGATAACAGCTATCTTATTGAAAGGCACAAGATGGGGGGGGTTTCCTTATTTTTTTTAAATTTGTCTTTCATTACCAAACTGGTTCAAAAACGCACAAAAGGGTTTCTGTGCGGGGCACTGGCTCCCCCAGCCCTCCGTAGAGCCCCAGACAGAGCAGAGCAGCAGCTCCACGCTCCGCCGAGGAGGGCTTCATCCAGGCCTGGATGGAAAAGCTCTGGCAGAGACCAGCCCACCGAGCTGCCAGCGCCCAGCGGAGGGTCCCGTAACCCCCAGCCCGGCAGGTCGGGGGAGCCAGCGCTGGGCTGGGCAGCACGGGGCCGGGGGCGGCTGCGCTGGGCCCCCGCCCGCCGCGGGGACGCGTCCCCCGGGAAAGGGCACGTCCTGTCCCGCGGCGCTCTAGCTGATCCCAGCCCACGGGGATCCAGGTAAAATAAGCCGTGTTGGGCCCTGCTGCCCCTACCAGCCACGTCCCCCTCGTCAAAATAAAGGCAGGAGCGATCTCCGTATTTTTAATGCCAATGAGATGCAGCCCGCAGGCTCTCAGCAAATTGCCAATGCACTGGGGGTGCCATTGGTCTTTAGCTTTGTTTCCACATGTGCTGAAAGTTGATGAGTGGTGCTTGTGTTTTTCTTCCCACCACCAAAGGACACAGCACAGATATAGGACGTAGGAAAACCGATGTTCCAGTAGCACTTACAGACCAGATGGCCGCTGCCAGCATCTTTAGTTGTATGAGTACTTCTACCAGTGCCATTTCACTGGTATTTCTTCTGAAATTCATGTTGGATAATTGTAACTCAGAGCCAGACTATCTCTGAGCAAAAGGAGAATATACTCCAGTTTTGGAGTAACCATCTCTGCATTCACGTTTTAAGCAGAACTATCCGATCCTTACAGATTTGAGGGAAATGATTTCAGCACAGAAGGTCTACCTGTGTTTATAAACCAGGGGCATTTTACACTCTGCAAAACTATTACATGATAGCAAATGAAAGAAGGCTCCATTGCCTTAGTATGAACTCACCACAGGTGTGCTTAAAACAGATACTAAAGACATGATTCACTGCAGTAAAGACACCCCAAACAACTATTTAAAGTGATTCAAAATACAACATTTGGGGGTGGGGAGGTGATGATACAGTGCACCTACTTCTCCCCCCCAAGAAAATACAAGTTCCAATAATAACAACGACAAATAAATAATAATGATAATGGCACGTATTTATATACTTTATGCAGAAGTACAGCAAGGTTCTTAAGATTAGTCTCGCTTTCAGTTTCACTCAGCACTGAACTAGTCAACTTTGCGTTAAAGAGGTGTGGAGTGTTACTTAGGAGTTACACAAAGTACGTCGGCATGTTAAAGAAAAACAGAAAGAAAAGTATCATAGCCTATACAGGGAAATGATGGCTAAAACAGAAAATAAAATTCTCACACACCACTCAACACATCTTTTCCTCCCCAAATGCACAAAAGACATAGGAACAGGAGCTTCAAATACTTACTAAACTTATGCAGAGAAATAAATGGGTATCAGTTGCATGACTTAAAAAGCCAGAGGAAAAAGGAGCAAATTTTTCATGGAAGCCTTGAATCATACAAGCTGCTCATTTGCCTCATTCACGTCCTCCTCCTTTCACTGCACTTCAATGTGAAGAAGGCAGCCTTAGCAATATTCATCGTAGAAATCCAAAACATTGCAGAGACCACTCTGCAGCAACAGATCTGCTTCACATGCACTGACATACCTCCTCAACATCTGAAAGAAATTCCAGCTCCAGTCAACCCATAGGAGACATGTTGCCTGACTGTACCTTGATGGTATTGTTTATGAAGATGGTGATTTACACACTCGTAATGATTTAAGCAGCTACTTTGCATACATTACAGAGAGAACCTGAAACATGTGACCTGCTTCACAGCGCAGGATTATACCTCTGTTCTTGTTGTGTCATGTGCAACCAAATTATTTAGTAGTTAAAGGCAAGCGAGCACTCTGGTATTCTACTGCCCTCACCATGTATGCAGCGCGAGAGTTTCAGCATGCCTCTGAAACCAAAGGTGAGCCTCCCAACTTCTAAAGATAGACAGTTAAATAAATGATATAATTGTCGAAGGGGCTCAGTCAAACCTACCACATGGTTCTGCCCACTCAGGATTATGACGTTTGCTGGCAGACTTTTTAGGACAGGAAATTTTTCATGGTGTTAATAAATTTGTAACAATGATCATATTCTTAGGGACTACTCCAATACAAACTTCCATTAGCACTCACACCACCTCTCACAAAGCACTGAGAATGTATGCATGATCGTCATCAGCTAGGAATAAAAAATAAGAATTTAAATCCTTTTTTCTGATGTTGTTCTCAAGAAAAAGACAAAAGCTTTTCAGAAAAATGGAAACTAACATCCGAAGAACAGCTGGATTCTGTCTGTCAGCTCCTTCATAATTTTTACTTGTTTTTATTGATCCATACACTTCTTATGCACAACTTCATTACTGCTTTGATAATTAAAAGATAATTAAATACAAGACAGAGCATGTATCATGCTGGGGAATCATTTAGCAAGTGAACTGTTGTGCTGAAAAGTGGAATTCTTTCTGTCACTCACAGTGCAGTGATACATCAGTAACAGACGCCACGGAAGCTATTTTGGGGATGATCCAGTGGCTTACCGGAGCCACGGAAAACAGGAGCAAAGCATAAGGTTTAGAATTCAAGGGAAGTCCTGCCACAGGGGCCTTCACACTTTGCAAACACATAAAACAAGAGCACATTCACACAGGTTTACATCAACTTCAGAGCAAGTCCAGCATTTCCCATACAATATGTAATAAAAGATGTCAAAGTCTGACTTTTTTTGATTTAAGAAAGGAAGACTGGTGGGTTGAAGGGGAGATATCTTAGCAGCACCAGGAGTGAAGGCACCAAAGCTCTGATCACAGCTTTGCCACTGGCTCACTAACACTGCAGTTATTTAGATTCCCTGTGCCCTGGCTCACCCATCAGTACAATGGGTATAATACTTCATCCTGTCCTTAAGAGGCAATTACTGCTTGTAAACTACTCTGGGAACCTTGATTAAAATGCGCTGCAGCTTTGCGATAAGTATTCCCTCTGAAAGAGCACACAAGCTGGGTTTTGATGGTGGGAAGTACTACCTGACGGCTGCAAAGGAAAAATAATCATTCTGAATGAGAAGTATGTGCCTGACCTATGCACATGTGTAGGTGGATCCCTCCTGGAATATTTTTTTCTCCTTTTTTCAGTTACTATGTGTATATTGCAAAGAGAGGAGCAGTGAGAACAGATAATTATAAAGCTTTTGAGAAGCCCTGGTATTTTCACCAGAGGATCACAGTGGGCCGTCTTCAAGAATTCTGATGCAGAACTCTATGTAATTAAAAAACATAATTATTTGTAATACTCCTCAAACCATGTTTTCATTAAGGAGAGGAGGGAAAAAAAAAGACAGATCACTTTAAGTATGAATGCTTTATGAATAAAGAATTTTCTTTTTAATTGATGAGCATTCATTTTCCCATACAGTCACATAAAGTCTGAGTAGTTCATGTAAAACATAATTATCAACATTTTAAACCACATTTCCCCCTTGAAAATAAATAAATAAGGACGCCAAAATCTTTTTTGTTCATTACGAGTCAGATCCAGCAGAAAACATCTGCAGACTTCTAGACCAAGCAAGCCCTGGAAGGCCATGGTACTGGCTGCACCTCGTGCCAACCTCAAAAATTTGGCTGGTTCAGAAAGATTTAAACAAAACAAAAAAAGCCCTGCAGCTTTACATGTCTGGGAATTGTGGAACTGCGTTAGGTTTATGAATAAAGAATAGGGGTGAGAAAAAAAACATCTTTTAAAAACGAGATCCCTCTCTCCCTCCTGCCCTCCAGCATTCTGGGTGCTAGACAGGGGCTCCTCTCCCTCCCCAGGGACACCACGGACATCAGCAGTTGCAGCCCAAAATGTGGGGTCCACCTGCACGCCCTGCTGCTGAGGGGGTGGGGGCCCCAAATCTAGCATTCACCCCCACTTGGCACATTCAACAGGCGCTCGAGCATCCAGCTCCCAGCCATGCTCCCAGACGTGCAGTAGCTGCCACTGGCAAACCCAAAGGAGCGTCCCTGGGATGGGAGCCAGCCTGAGTTGTTCAAAGGACACTGCAAGGCCACCACAGAGGGGCAGGCACAGCTTGGAGTGAAGAGCTGCCCCTACTAAGGTGGCCAGGGGACACGGTGGTCTCTCCTGAACCAGCAGCCTCTCTAGCCCCATGGAAGAACTGGGCCCTGTGAGCAGCCCAGGGTTTCCACCATGGGCTTGAACAGGCTCCAAGGTGCAGCAGAGTGAAAGCGCCTCAGCTATCGCAGGCACCCAGCAACTCGTATTTAGATTTCAGGGTACCCTGAATACCTCTATGCAAACATCACAGGGGAGCTGACGGCATTGCCAGGGCTGCTTGCTGAAATAAAGTAAAAGTTTAGGATGAGGCCCCTGCTACTGCAGTGGATGAAAATTAAAGAACCTGCTGGTAGTGTAGTTGTCACATTTTTAGACTTTTTATAGAAATAATGGCTTTTTCTGACTAGTTCTTCACTACATTCCTCTTTGGGAAGCCAAGAAACATCCCACTTATTTAAGTCACACCTTATCTTCTGCCCTATTCATAGGACCAGCCTACATTTCAGACTGACACCCAGCTCATCTTGTGCAGCACTGGGCAGGTATGAAAAGACACAGTAACAGTATGCCCATGTGTTCGGCTTAAAGCCATCCCAAAATTTTGGTTTTGCAAGTGTTCATTTTATGGACACCTCCTCGAGAGGAACAGCACCTGCAGTATGCTGCCTGGGTTAGCAAGATGTGATACATGCAGAGATATATACTGGATATATATTAGGAGAGCACAGAGGGACTCTGTGCAATGACCATATAACTGCAGACACTCTGCAGGTGTGTATTTACAATGCTATTTATATAGCGCTGAAAGTGGACTACATTAATACACAGTGTGCATGATTCACTGTCATTAGTTCTGCCTTCCAATAATGTGGACCCTAAGATAAATAATATCGCTAGAGCGTCTCCCACACAATAAACAGACTTGTTAGTTTAGTTATATATACAAAATTTCCAACTGCAATTAGAGATTCTTTCTAAATTATTAAAAGTTCTTGAAGTGAAACCTTTGTTTGAGTTTAAATGAGCCAGCTGACATGAAAAAGCAAACGGAGAAGCTAAGAGACTTGTATTCAAAATGAAGAATAAATTTGGTATCTTAAATAAATAGTATTATTCTAAACACGCACTAAAATAAACCATGTATTTTAACAACAGTAGATACAAAATATCATCATATTTATCATTAGAGCTTTATATACCTGTTGGATTACTGCTTTCAAAGCCTTAAGAAATGTACCAGTGTCTTTGAATTAAAATGCACTTTCTTTATGCTAAATCTGTGAAGGTGCTCCTGTGGGAAACACTGAATTCTACACTAATTTTTTTATTAAAAAGAAAAAAGCTTACACAGCCTCAGAAAAAAATAACGAAGTGGCAAAAATCCCAACTTTGTCCATTCAGCCTTTTATTCTGTCTCTGCCTTAATAAAATTGTTGACAGAAATTAAGCCAATCTTTGCAGCAACTTTTTCATCTTTCTTTAAAACCAAGGAGTTTAACTAGCCTGCGGTTCCATCAACCCTGACCCACAGCTTACTATAAAGATGAGATCCTTGTCTTTTTTTTTTGTCCATGTCTAACATTTAAGGAGGAAAAAATTTTTTTAAAAAATATCTATTTAAACTCTAAATTTTGGCTACAAAACATCTCAGTAAGACACCAAGATAATGTCTCTCACAAATCAAAACAGTAGCAGTAGTACCATCTGAGTAGTAAACTCAGAATTAAAGAGCCAGCTGTTTCTGTACAATTGTAAAAAGTATTTTTAAAACACTTTTTTTAAAACAATTTGCTCATTCTATAGCATGGGCACTGAAGGCTATAAATAACTGGATCAGTAAGTAAATTCACTATCTCCTAGAATGACTCCTGAGGTAACTCAAAAAAGTAAAAGCTGAAGAGCTTGCTGCTAATGCGATAGCCCAACTCCAAAGTCAGAAAGAACAAAATATCTTCCTTTCATTAAAAAAGTAGGGAGGGAAGCTTTAAAAGGTACACAATTAGTTAGCTTTGCAGTGATTAATTCAACTACTGCAAAGCCAAAAACAACTCTAGGCACTTAACCATGAAACTGTCAGCTCTCTATGCTTGACAATAAAGCGTCTAAAAAGTAAACATTAACTGCTGTGTTTTTTCTACGTATATATCCCATCATGAGAAGACAATAACCAAACAATTACCAGACAAGCTCAGCAGAGGCTTCCTATACCTTATTGCCCCTAACAAAGAGGTAGAATGTGGCCAGATTTCCTTCCTTTTCCTTACTGCCAGCTCTAGCAAGACAGCTTGTACCGTTCCCTAAAAGCTGACAGAATGGATTGAAAATCAGATTGAAAATCTCTTCCCCAATGAAGCAATGAGTTTATTGCAATAAGGGAGCTTGAAGGATGAGGGGACCCCTATACTAACCACATCCTATCCATATCAAGGCAAAAGCAGGCAGCAGCTCTTGCTCGGATCAACTCTCCCAAGGAAGCAAATGGAAGCTCTGCACAAGTAAGGAATGCAGAAGTGTATACTTTATCATCTCTTTTAAATAAACTCCAAAACTGAATAACTATCGAACAAATTGAAAAAGACCAGGAAGGTGACAAGTTAAAAGAACAAATCAACATATTTCTCTGACCTGCAAATATTTAATTCCAGCACATTCTTCTTCCAAACAAGATCCCTATGAGTCTTTTGATGGCTGCTCATAATCAAATGTGTCACTCGCAAAATTATAACATTCAAGGAGGGTACCGGGCAATCGAAAATGGCTTTTGCTAGAAGTATGTCACAAGCACATCTTTTAGTTACCTCAGAATTGCACACGACTTCACTTCATTCCTTTGCACTGGCTGCATGCGGGTTGCTTCATAGAAATATAACTGCAGTAATCTGCTTGACAGTAAACAGTAATCAGTAAACACTATTTACTGAGCAGATACGTGCCCCTGCTATTCCCTCAGTTTACCTATCCTCCATCTCTGCCTTCCACTCTCAATCCCCTCGCTCTCAGAAATTTTAGAGGGGGGGAATAAATAAATACAGGTAGTGAAACAGTGAAATCCCATAGCTGGCAAGGTTTTTCTCTCTGAATAGACAAATTCTTAACTCCATGCAGCTCTAGACATTGAAGGATTAGATCCTAACCAGGGAAAATACAGGAAAATGGTAATAAATAGTGCATGGTAATCCACGGGAACTTTGGTCCCAATGTGATTTTTCTATAGTCCTACAAAAAAACCAGCATTACAACATCCATAATCTCATATATCCATAAGCTCATATATCAGAGCACTCTCTCCATTCTCCTTGCCCTTCCTTCTTTCATGTAGTGCATTTTCTAAGAAAATGTACTTTTTCTGCAAAAGTAAAGTCAGTGCAGTCCCATTCCGGACTGAGAGCAGCAGAGCAACTCTGTGAAAACTACCAGAGACCACCGCACTGCACAGATACACAGGTGAGGAGTGCAGGGTTTATGGCAGCATTCCTCTGGTAGGGGCTAATCTGAAATTCCTTCTGACAAAAGAAGTCACAGTTTTCTGGGGAGAAAAAATAAATAAACTGTATTCATGTGTAGTAAAAGCACTTCACGTCATAGTGGATTTTACAATATCCTAGTCCTCTTTCTATTCAGGCATATGTCTCACTGGCAATAAATTCTGAAGACCCAAGAAGGTAAAACTTGCTTAACCATGAGTCTCCTTTCACCCGATTAAAATAAATTCCACAGCTGCTGCTTCTTTCTCCTGTGAGTATTTTTTAAGCTCCTTCCCACTGACAACTAGCCACTGCCATGTGCCACTATAGATACAAAAATCTTTTAAAATGTCAGCTTTTCAGATTCTTAACTTTGTCCCATTCAGGTAAAATGTTTTGCAACATAAAGCTCAGCAGAGCTGCCAGGTCATCTTTCTTAGTAAAGATTTTCACATGCAAATAAAAATTGAGGAATGACTGAAGAAAAAAAACCACTAGACAAACGATTTTAAATGTTCCTTAGATAATGCAGTACCACAACAAATCTCCAAGGAAAGTTAAGCCGAGACTGCCATGAACACCAAATAAATCTGCACCACTGGGATATTTAAGGTCCAATAAATCTTACTTTCCAGTGTTTTAAAACTCCAGAAGATAGTTTTGCAGCTCTAGACTCTGTCTGCCTACAAGCTATCAACTCAGACCTGCCATTTGTGAGAAATATTTTCAGAATATACTCATGTTTGTTGAACTACCAAGTTATGAAAACCTTTATTAAAAAAAAAACAAACCACAAACACACCTATGCATACATAAAAACCAACCAAACAAGTTACTTCTTCTGTTTGTATGAAAATGCTCAAGAAAGTTGGTCAAAAATGCCCATATTTCCAATTCAAATTATTATTAATTTTTTTAGCTATCCTTGTTGCAATTAAAAATATAAAGCCAACAACTAACTGTAAAAAAAATAAAATGCAAAGCAATAAAATTCCTCACAGAAGAGCCAAAGGTTAACATTAACCTAAGAAATCACATACTGTGCAATTTATCTGATATTGTTAAAAATATACTGTTAAAAATAACTGCTGAAAAAAAATCAGATGTTATAAAAATTTATATATTATGCTGCAACTTCGTGCAGTTTGGTTTTATCAAAAGCACATTTTGTGGATTACGAAAGTCACTGCTTCCCTCGGCCTGACAAAAATACCCTTATGGCATGGCATGCAACCTGGTGGGGGCATTAGAGTCTGGTTCCATAGATAGGCACCTATCATACCAGACCTTCAGTCACTATTTCTACACTGCTGTTCTTCACTGCTATCTCTACAAGCCTTTCGGAGAGAAGCTGGTGAGGACAAGACAAAAGCATGCCTGTGAAGCCAGTGAGTAGCAGCAGGGCTCAGAAGCAGGTGCACTTCCTAAACCTACTTTTAGTTTTCGTTCCCCTTTGGGATGTGAACTGTTTTCCAACCACAATAAAGGTGACAGACTTTTAAAGTGACAGACCAACTTTTAAAGGTGACAGACCAACTGTGGTCCTGCTGAAGGGCAGCTTCACGCAGTGAAACGCTCCTTGACCATCTTGAGTGGGGCAACAGAAAAACAAGGTGGCGCCTTACAAAATGTTGTTACTGTGTCCTTAGTCCAGGGAAACTGCTGCAAAGTACCAAATTCTACTAAGTGTAACATGAAGCCTCAAAAATCACAGTTCCTCTCAGTAAGCTGCAACAGAATTAGACGTCACCCAACGAGGACTGAATCTTACTCTAGATGAAGCTACAAGAAGTTTTGTCCCTTCCAAGTACAGGGGCAGATCAGGGCCATAATCAGAGGGATTAATCAGTCTTTGATAGTATCTAAGTTTCCGCCAGGTTGACAAGCAAAGCCGGTTAGATTCACTTTTCCAAAAATCATTTGCCAAAAAAATCAAACCATCCTAAACATAAAAAAAAAATCAAGTCATGCTAAGCTTTGTTTTTCTGCTAGCAAACCTCACATCACAAACAACTGAAAGGCAGTGATGCAAAATGGATTCTTGCCTAGATTTGTAAATTTTTCCAGGAGTTGTAATATCCTGCATTTGATGACATCATGAAACTAGCAAGTAAAAGTTGGTTTTCAATTTGTTCTACTTTTCCCTCATTAGTGTCTGTGTCAGAAACAGAATAAGAACCCTCATTAAGTCACATTAAATTCTTTAAACTCATTAAGGGCTCAGAGAAAGAACAATACAAACACTGGTGTTTTTGTAAAAAAATTATGCAACACAGATGGACTTCCATTTCCATGTATTTTCAGAATGGATGGATGTGCGTAGAGCAGCCGAAGAGAGTGATGTGCATGAGGAAGAAACGGACAGAGTAACAGAGGCAGAGCATACCTTACACATGACAGAATGACACCTAGATAGAAGTGAATTATGCATGATCACTTCTGACCTGGTATTGATGAGGCACTTAATGCTTTGTATCCTGAGTTCCAGCAGAGCTGAAGTCAGTGCCATACTCCACACTTATTTTCAACTAACGATTCTTTGGGACTTTCTACAGGGAAAAGACAACCTTGAGGGCCACACAGCCAGCAGCAATCAAGCGGCAATCAAACTTTTTGTCCACAGACTACTTTGATTGCATCTGCTGTAGCCTAACATAATATCTGATCGTAGTGGAAGATACATCTACTAGTCATGCATATGGACTTACTCGTAAGATACAGGTGTGTGCAGAGTTTCAACAGTCTTGGAGAATATCTCTGGGTGTGCAAAGGGTGGGTATTTGTTAGAAGATTTATTGTAGCTGAATGACTCAGATATACGCTGTTGATAACTTCTGATCTTACCCCCCATAAGACTGGAAATATGAGCTCAATGCCACAAAATTATTTACATTCCTACAGTATGCTCAAACAACTATTACAGGATTAATTTAATCCATTACACTATTATTTTTTTCATGATAGACGTAACATGCAAATACGAGTTTAGTTCTAAAGAAAACTCCAGATCTGAGGAACGTAAAAGGAGAATAATTGGATGGCATGAATTTCAGATGTCTGTAGCAGGCCACAGAAAGAAAACAGTGTATACAGTAGATGGGAGACATGAGTTACTGTTTCTTCCTTCCTACCACTCCAACAGGTGAAATGAGAGGTGGGATTTTTACTGAGGGCCCCCAGATTTCAGCCTCCAGACCTGGTTGCCACGGTGGCACGAGCAGGCAGCCTCTGTTCAGCAGCTCTCCTCTCCCATTCCTCTAGCAGAGGCAGATACTGTTTACCTGCAAGGCACACGGTAAGGCTAATCTATTTTCACAAGCTTTTCCCTCAGGTATTTGGGGCAAGGTTTAGTTTATTAATCATGTGTGTGCATGTGTGTCCATATCTATTCGTGCAGGAGGAAAAGGCTCAGCAATGATCAACATGTATTGCATTTTTGGTTTGTACTCTATAACTGCAGCTGGCCAATGTCTGATGAGTGTATTTAATATACCTAACACTGAGAATTCTAAACAGAAAAGCAAACTACGTTCAGGTTAGGAAACTGGAGTTATCTTTCTTTCATTAACTGAATTCATGAAGCAATGTTTCACCTGCACAGTAAGTTTTCTATTATGTTCCACATATCTCACAGCTTCTGCCTGAAGAGTGGCGTGGGAGAAAGTCAAGAAGACTCAAATGTTGGAAACACTGAAACCCTTCTACTCCCAAAAGAAAATTGCTTTATCCTAACTCATTTAACTTCCATTAAGCCATGACTGAACATAGAAATTTTAAGCGATACTTAACTTCAGGATCTACTTCAAAATTTTTTAGTTAAGTTGAGATTTTGTTTTTTAAAATAATCCCTGTAAAGTCACTGGGATATTCAAAAGCAGTCTGCAAGGTATTTGGCTAGGCAGACCATGCCTTTTTTTTCCTCTCTTTTTAATTAACTACTAGAAAAAATTCCCCTGCTTTTTTTCTTTTTGTGAATCACCAAGCTGCATGTTTAATTTTTTAAGTTTCAGTATGTACTTCAGACTTGCAGACTTTGCAAAGTAGGTCAGGAATACCCAAAGGATACACATTTGAAGGCTACAGATAGCAGAACACACCATTTACGGCTTTGTATATACACATACATACACATTCTATATAATATAGGTAGATAGATTCAATGATTTAAACACACTACGTCTATACCATGTGTTTCAAGAACATTCAGATATTTACACTGTTAGATCACCACTCATTTTAGACCCACTCTAGTGCCAGCTGCCAAAAAAAGGTACACAAATCAAAATATGTTACCTTTGTTCAAACAATACTGCTGTTCATTATATAATAGAAACTGTCATGCTTAATCTTCCAGGAACCGAGAACTGGTACATTCTTGGATCAGAGGTGGCTTGAAATGGTTTGAGGCAAAACTGAAGCACACTGTTTAAGTAAATCTTTCTGAGAAACATAAGAGCATTGATGATTTTTAGCATCACCTTTTACAGACTTTTTTTCCCAGATATATTAGTAAACTAAAAATGCTGAATATTTTCAAATTACAGAAGGATGAACACACCAGCAATTTTTCTGCAACATTTTTACAATATCAAATTATACATTCTCTCTTGCATTAGCCTTGCTAAATGTAATGGGGGATCCAAAAAGGATGCTTGAGAATAGACACCATGATGAAGTAAAATGTACCTATAAAAATTACACCTTGACTTCGAAAATACACCAAAACCAAATTTTTCCTTGAGCGTTCTCAGTATTGTCCAAGTGCCCCAATGCCTACTGTGGGCACTAAGCTACAGGCTGTGATACTCATTTTCCATTAGAGATTAAAAAATTACTAAAAGCTGCACTCAAAAATATGTCTATGGCATGATATAGAGAAATACAGAAAAAAATGGCAAAAAATGCCTTAAATTCTTCAGAGTTGGTCCCTTTTAAAAATCATATTTTAACCTGGGAAAATGCTAAAATAAAAATAAGTACACTTCACTTATTGCGGAAAATCTCTTTTACAGCATTACGACTCCAGGACTTCATCAGATTTTTAAGTATTTTACAGGTTCATCTTAAACAACATGGATTATACTACATTCATCAGGCAGACACAATCTTACAGACAGACAGACACAGACACACACAACTCTGCAGAGGCCAATCCTGCAGCTTTTACTGAATCCAAAAGTCCCCTTGACGACAGTGAGTATTTTTCAAGAATGAGAATTGCAGGATCAGGCCCCAAAAGTGCTTATGAAGATGAGATGTTACTTCAACAGATTGAATGTTAGATTAAATATAAAGATTGAGGCAAGACAAGTCTGGGGTTTAAACCCTAGGGAGGATTGACATTTAAAGTGTTGCCACTGAATTATAGCTCTCCACATTGGGTGGGGTAACCTCCTACTGGGTGGAGTGTCTCCCCTAAAGGAAGGGAAAACTGGCACAAGCCAACTCAGTCTTTGAACGATTTTCCTACTTGCCAACTTATGAAGTCGTCCTGACGTCAACTTCGTCAAGAAAGTCTATTGCCCAACTCTGTCTTTTACTGTAGAAAGTTTGCTTATGCTCAGAACCCCAGCAGATGTAGAAAAAATATCAAGGAAAAGAGCCAGAAAACCCCAAACAAAATAAAGAAATGAGGAAGAAGTGCGTTGACTGGATTTTAAGGTTATTTTTAAAAAATCCTTTTGTTGGGTTTTCTTGTTTCTAATATCTAGTTAATACAAATAGATACAGATCACTTGAAACTATTACTAAACGTATTTTAAAAGTCTCATTTAGCTCTAAGACATGGGGTGGAGAACACACAGAAAGTGGACACTCTGTAAGATAAGATCTCTTATGTATTCTGCAATGGCTAGTGAGTATCCTCCTAATCAGCGTCACTAACAGGTGTAAAACACAGTCATACTAGGAAAATAATATTCTTTGAACTGCCACCAAAGGTATGTTTAACATATTACTCCTCTCTGAATCAAAATAAATTGTTTCTCCGAAAGAAGGAGTCAGGTGCTGGACAAGACAGAAGGAATGCTGGGTGGAATCAAATAAAAACAAAACAAAAAAAAGAGGATAAAGCATCTCAAAGTGCCCATGGGGAAAAAAAAAATAAAAATCAGAAAACAGTTTAAGTTACCGTAACCTGAAATGCACCAGCCATCACAAAGAGCAATTGGAGAAATCCAGCAGAGCTCAGCAGGAAAGATTTTTAATAACAGATTGAAAAACAAGAATAAAAATAACTGCATCAACAGGGCCTTTCTTCCTCAGGCCACAAGCCCGTTTTTACTTGATATTTTTAAAAAATGCAGTTTGGCCACTAAAACCAATCCAGAACATTATTAAAAGTTAAAAGCTACCAATTACTTCTGTCTGTTCTTTTAAAGCAAAGTTTGGCATTACGTCAGTTGGTTTAAAGAAAACAAGAAAGAGAGAGAGAAAGAAGGAGAGAAAGTTTCCTGCTTGTATAAATTAAACCACCAGGGAAGGTGTCTAGCCACTTGTAAAGCATTTATTACAGGTTTTTAAAGGGCTAGTAACATTTTAAAAAATAAATATTTTAAAATAATTTTAAAGGAAAAGAGAAAAGACGATCTGAGCCTGGAAAGAAAGCAGACTTATGAGAAATTAGACATGCATCAACTGAAGCTAAGAAACTAAAAATTACTGTTAGGACTAAACTTTGCAATTCAAAATAACTCTATTTTCAAGTCAGAAAATCTTATCGTAGCTGCTGTACTCACACACATCCCTTACGAGACGGAAAAGTTCCACCGACCTTTATGGGATGGAACCAACTGGGTTCTGCAGAAACGTCCTACGGAAGTGCCACTCGTGACAGCCCCGCCATTTAATGAAACATTTTCTTTCTATAGCTTTACTAAATCCACATACAGAAATCCGCAGCAGGAATAAGATTCCGTAGTTAAGGCAGCAGGACCATATTAAAAATCACTGATAGAAGGATTGGCAAGTTCTATTAAATTTTAGATGTATTTTTCACTGGTGGTGTCATTATAAAAGTTTAAAGAACCACTTTAAAGGTACTAGAAAATAAGGATGTGATAGCACAGAATATGAACAAAACATAATGGCTATTAAACAGATCTTCTTACACACAGCTGTGCCAGTTCGCCTAAATCATAGTCTTCCAAACCCCATGATGCCAAATCAGAGGCTCCTCTGACTCCGGACGACACATCAAGTGGAATGGTGTTCGGTTGTGCAACGCTTTTGGTGTGTGACAAAATGTCCACTGGGGATTTAAATCGAGACTAGGGGAGCTATCCTCCCATTGCTCCGTGTTTCCTTTGAGCCTTGGTCTGCATGACAAGAAGTCAGAATAATATGCCAGCACTTCCCTCCCGTCTCTGTGCTCCTCTGCCCCAGCAGTGTTTCTTACTTTCTGGGCACATATACAACTGGCGAAGGAGCTGCATTCTGGAAGGCCCTTTATTGATTAGGTGCAAAGTAACATCAAGGAGTGAATAATAAGCATGATCTGAAAAATGTAGTTGCATGTCTTGCCCTTGTAAACATTTACTATTTAATGGTGTAATTGTACTTTAATCCTTCACATCATCTGAGATAACTCATTGTGCTTTTCTTTTAATTAGCAAACACATAATCCAAAAAAAGCAAAGCCCAGAAAGTTTGTACGTACCATAAAAACTGAAGCGCAAATAGTTTTAAAATAATCAAATATTCTCTCTTTAGATGCAAGCTTATCTTTTAAAGTCAAAAGAGAACTTCATTGGCACCGGGCAGGAAAAAGAACTCCATAATTCACGACAATTCACAAAATACCAAGAAAAAAAGTTCTTCTCCAGGAGGACTGAAAAGGGCACCTTTATTTATCTTCTGGACAGACAAAAATAATAGAACCTAGACCAGATATGCTGTAATTAATGTATCCAAAGGTCAAGAGGCAATGGTATTTATACAATAGATGGGTGCAGACTACGCTGGTTACAGTATTAATCACCAGTATTTGAAAATAGCATTGTTTTCTTACTAGGTAAGAACTTGAGAAAGTTTCAGAAACAAAAAAGAAATGTTTTTCTTTTTTTTCTCATACCTGCCTGGTATGCTTTTTAACCAATTGTTTTTTAACTCGTGAGGTATAATATTTGGGACAAATATATCCAAGTTTACAGTCGCCCAGGACTGCCAAAAACAGACCCAGACTACCTCACTAGTTGTACTGAAGAAACTAAATTAAGCAAGGGCAAACACCAACTGGAAAGTTGTCAGTTTACTGAATGAATGGCTTCATTTTACATACCAGTTAGAATACCTTAATCAGAATACATTTCTGTTCAAGGCCAATACTTTTACTACCAGATGGCAGTTTGTTCTACCTGAAACCATATTAAAAATGTAATTTATTTCCACTTTACTTTCACCTAACAAAAAGGGTTGTCAGATTCCCAGCCTATCATGTTCAAAAATATTTAACCATACACTTTCTCACAATATTGTATTTGGTGTTACCCACAAACCTTTATTAAAGCGATACTGCCAGTGTGGCTTCAGTTAAGATCTGAGAATGTTTCTATTAAGATTATTACATTAAAATATTGTCAAGAGTTTGTAAGAAACATAAATATTTATACACATATGGCCCCCCCAGCCTTACAAGCAAAGTTCCACATAAAAAGAAAAATTTAAATACGTACCAAAAGTTGCCTGGTTGTAATTACATTTTGGGTTTTTTCCTAAATGTCTCTGCTAATTTTTTAACTCTTTCACACTGTAATGTAAAATAGTTTTATTTCAAAGCAACTGCCTGATAAAATGCTAAAAGAGGTAATTCACATTAACAGAAAGTAATTAGTCATTGTCTGCACAATGCTTTGAAAATATAAAACCCAGTGTGTCAACTAGCATTAAAATATAATATGATTGGAATACACAGATTTGACAAGCAACAATTGCATGTCACAGACACTCAAGTCCACAGACAAGAATTAGCACTACGCTGTTATAAATGCACTATCATGATATGTGAATAATAACATTCTTTACACTCAGCCAGAGCATGCATGATAATAGTGTGCACTGTGAAAGTTTACTACAAATGCTAGAGAAGACATTATAGAAAATAATCCTGCTAGGGATTCATCAAATGTTACTGAATTTACTCTGATAAAAATGTAAGTCAACTCATAAAGCTACCATATAAATTATACTAAAAATGCATTAAAAACATGAAAGGATAACCTGGCTGCATCGTGTTTGACGCCCAAAGAGCTCTCAGATCTGTGAAGTTGTCATTTACATTCTTTTCCTTTATTAACATGGCTATGAAATTAAAAAAAAGCCATATTCTCACAGGCAAAGACTGCTCAGTGTTATTCGGAGTCTGTTTTAGAGGATCACAGGCAAAACATGTAAACTTAAAAGCTGATGCAACTTTGCCCTTTACTTACTTTGTTGTGACTATGTATATGCAAAGTTTCAAACAGAGAAAGTTATTATATCCAACCAAAAAAAAAAAAAAAGCAATACTCAGAACAGGGTGGATTATGAACTATTTTTCTCATGTCTAATCTCCCTTGATTTTAAAAAGGTGAAGCAGACTTCTGTTGTTACAGTCTGAGGATAAACTTGTATACAGGCACTGATACACTACTGTACTTCAGAATTACGGATTCTTTGTGGCAAACCTCAGGCAGGTATACATTATTCAAGAGGAAAAAAGAAAAATACTTTTTTTTTCCTTTACAGAGAAAGGTTCCACTTGTTTGGTTTGACCATATTATTAACAGACTTTCATTCAGTGGTTAAAATAGAAAAAAAATATTTCAAAGTGT
Source organism: Rhagologus leucostigma (assembly GCA_013397725.1). Classification (NCBI taxonomy): domain Eukaryota; kingdom Metazoa; phylum Chordata; class Aves; order Passeriformes; genus Rhagologus; species Rhagologus leucostigma. The sequence goes on along the minus strand of VZTD01000824.1, from coordinate 268,012 downwards.
TGATATCATTTCCAGACAGTCTTGTCAGCATCACAATTTACAGGAAATAGTTGATGTTCTCAAACAAACCCTCTATTTACTCATAGACCCAGAGTACTTTAAAAAAAAAAAAACCAACCTTCACTCCTTTGGAAGTTTTTTTTAAATGTCACTCTGGTGGAATATCTGAGAGAGCTGTCTAACCTAACACACAGATTGTGAACATGAGGCAAACACAGACTGCAGTTCAGAAGACTACTGTAACTTTTATTCTCATTTTGTCCACGTCAGGAACTGGCTCTTACCACTACTTTCCTTTGCTGCCCCTTGCATTTTTAACTCTGGCAGTCTTCTCTAAATGTTCAACTTTTACTAAAACCAACAGGAAAGTAACATGATGCCACCAACATCCACAGGATTCAATTGCATAGTTGAAGACGACAGCCCGAATGTCAAAAAAGTTTAATGGTTCCTTGAGAGACTTTACTGAACGTGATTAAATATAATCTGAGACGTATTAAATTATTGTCTCTTTCCATCAATATTCTAAATGTGCTGCGTACTGTAAAAGCAGTGAAGGCAGCATAGTCTGCAGAACAGCTTACGTTTTCTTTACTAGAGAATCTTTTCCCCTCGGAAGGGACTTGTCACCTCGGTTCCCAAAGGGTGCTGGGGTCACCCGGCTCCTGCTCTGCCAGGCAAGGTGCTCGCACTGGCAGAGAAGAAGTGATGGAGGGGAGACGTCTCTCCAGCTTATCACTTAGTCAGCTTAGCTCAGTCAGTGCACTGGGGAAGTTTGCCATTTGCAAGTAGAAAACAACCAGTCGTGGAAAAAAAAAAAAAAGATAAAGGAGACTAGCGGGCCCCACTAGAACCCGCGTAGGAGTGCTGGGGTGTTTGAGCGCCGTGATTTGCAGCAGGGAGGCAGATCAACAAAACCCCAGAAACGTCAAGCCCCCTCGAGGAGCCGCTCGCGTCCCAGGGCAGCGCAGCGGCCGCAGCCCCCGAGCCGGACCCTGCACGGCCCCGGACCCGCGATCGCCCACCCCCGACCCGGCCCGGGCCATCCCGGCTGCCCCGGCCGCGGAGCGCCCACCGCCGCGCAGCCCCTCCAGCCCCGGCCTCGCCTCCATTCATTCCTCCCTTCGGAAAGCCACACGCGGGTGGCTGCAGCGGGGGCAGCCTCTGCCGCAGCCCCCGGGCTGGGGGGCGGGGAGGGGAGACGCTCCACGAAGTTGTGGCAGGCAGGGAGAAACGGGCGCGGGGACGCAGCGCTGGCAGTGGGGCTTCGCCTTTAAGAGGGAAAAGTTTTACGTCTCTCTGCCTCTGATTTAAAAAAAAAAAAAAAAAAAAAAAAAAAACCAAAAAAAAAAAAAAAAAGCCGAAAAAAAAAAAAAAATCACTACCACCACTATGTCGCCTGTTACCCCGGTGTGACCAGGAGGGATCCCAAGCCCTCCTCCTGGAGCAGCACCGCTCCGCACTCGGCCTCTCCCGGTGTGTCCCAGGGAAAGAAGAGAGAAAATAGGAAGGGAAAAAAAAATTAAAAGGGGGAAAAAAAGGGAAAAAAAAAAAAGAAAAAAGTTTTTCCCAAACTTACTACTCTTCATGATGGTGTCTCTGTGCCCCGCTTGTCATGATCCCCATTAAAACTTCCAGCAGCGGCAGGAGCGGCAGGACTGTGCGACTGCAGCCCATCGGATGCGAACCCTCTGTGCTCGTCTTCTACTTCCACCCCCCGCGTCTCCCTTCCCCTCCCCCCGAGCGCCCCGGTGCCGGGGAACCGGCGGCCGCGGAGATAAGGCGCGGAGCGGCGCGGAGGGGAGGGCAGAGCAGAGCCGCACCAGCCCGCGGCCGCCG
>VZTD01000824.1:190349-265231 GCA_013397725.1 Rhagologus leucostigma | reverse complement strand
TAGCCGCAGGCCACAGGCGCGCCCCCAGCGCGGCCCGCGGGAGGCGGCTCTGCCCGCGGCTGTCACTGGGACCCGCGGCTGCCCTACGGGATTGGGAAAGGTGGCGGTGGGGATAAAAGGCGCGACCCACGCGCGCCAGTAGCTGCCGCCTTCGGGAGACCCCAGCTCTGCTCGGGGTGTCCCGCAGATTTAGTGTCACCTCTCTGCCCCGTGCCCCCCGTTTGTGTGCGGGTGCTGAGGCGGGTGGGCAGACAGTTCGCAGGTTGTGCGATGAGCAGTCCCGTTACCGCCGGCGCTTTGATACCGGTCGCAGGTCAGCCCTGAGCTTCTCCGAGAAAACCCTCACAACTTTTCCTCTTTGTGCAAAACTTTTTCAATTCGAAATACTCCGATTTCCCTCATAGTACAAACTGCCAGAAGTCTGCATGTCAATGTAAAAACGCTCTCCAAGGAGAAGCAGTACATAAAAGGTTCCTATGAAAGGGTTTTAAAATCCCAAATATAGTAGGCGTTAAAAACTATGTAAACATTTGTTGGGCATTTAGACACAATTTTTCTGCAGTTAGGTGACTTTATATGGTGTACTTTTCCTCCCATGCAAGTTGTTTTAAGCTGATTTCACATTCAAATAGATGCATTCTGCTTCCTTGCAACTACTAAGACATTATTTAAGGAAGAAGCTGGAAAAGAGTTAAATTATTACAGTTTGAGAGATGAAGCTGCTTCCCCCCAAATACTTCAAATTACATAATTTTTTCCTTACAATTTTACTCTTAAATACATGGTAAAGTGTAAAGTATAAAATCTTCAGAGATACACGGTGACGCAAATGAAACCTTACTGTAGAACAGCGCTTTCAGCCCTCACTCCAAATTTAAACATTCTTCATACATGTTTAGTATAATCCACTGGCAGATTTGTAAAGTAATTGCTTGTGTAAATCACCCAGGACACATTTCCCCCTTAAGTTCTTTTGTAGGATTGTCTGATAAAGCACTTTATGAATAGAAAAGCAATAATTCACATACAAGAGGTGAACTTGTCATGTTGAAAATGGAAGTTGCACGATTAGGCACACTCAGTAGGATCCCTGACACAGGGAAAGGAGAACTCACTGATTATGTGTGGTACTCCCTCTATACCCATCCACAGAAAATGAGTTCGGAGCAGCAGAGACGTTTATATATGGAATGCGAAGAAAAGTAATATCAGACTTTAAAGTTTGTTACAAAGTCTGCCTCGATACTTTAGTACCTCGTGCTTGGTAGCACCTCACTCATATATATGCACACAGACAACCTTTCCTGGCTTCATAAATTTACTTTTTCACAAGCTGCAAATGCCATGGCTGAACCACAGCCGAAGAGACAAGCCACTTCCACAGAGTTTAGTGGATACAGAACTCTGAAAAGCAAGTCCTGTTCACATCAATTCAAATGTGTTGTTCTCAGCAGTTTTGATTTTATTATTTTTACTATGTCAGCCCCAAGTGACTGTTCACTTGGCATATGTCTTGCATAGGAAGGGTTAAAATAGGCAGGTATTTTGTCTGATGACTTGGCTAAGCATCTTAAAAGCAGGGCTTGAGTGGAAAATACTTAAACAAGAGTTATTTCCCTTTACTTCTCTGCTCTAGTGAGACTTATTAATGTCTTCTTATTTTAAACCAGGAAATGATGCCCCCCACACCTTAAATCTCAGCCAGTTCTTATGTGTGGCTGCAGCTTTCCCAGATTTTATTCACATTATGACAGACAAACTGTGAAGATCGATAACAGCAAAAGCACAGATTTCAACACCTGTAAACCTTGATAACAAACACGCCTTTTTTTCACCTGTAGAACAGTATTAGAGAGGTGTGTTTTTAAAGGACAGAACTATCTCTGTGCATGCACTTTTAAAATGAAACTGCAAAGCCATTTGTAAGGAAAGATGAGGACACAACATGTCCTCATAGTTTCAAGCAGACAACTCTAGTGAAATACTCTATCTCTCAGAAAATGTTTGTTACCGTATCTTTATTAGAAATTCTTTCATGATACATTCTGCATTTCAAGTTAAAATAAAGCAGATCAAGAAGACGTCAATATGAATCTGTTTATATTCACCACAAAGAACTGTAGAGAACTTAATAAAGGCAAAAATATTTTTATAAACTTTTTTCAGGCAAATTATTTATTTATGAAATAATTTACAAAGAAAATTTTTACCTCATGGCTTAGATACATTGCATATGCTTATGATTGGCACAATATGTTCAGGCTCAAAGGCCCATATAGACTTTTTCTCTCCCCTTCTTTTTTTTTTTTTAATTTTTCTTTTCCTTTTTTTTTTAATCCTAGCAGGAATATTTCAAAACAGCCAACTAATTCATGAAGTCATACAATAATTGTTTGACAGTTGTTTCCAATATAGGAAAATAAGTTATGTATATTGTTTTCCTTCAAATATTTGTTGATTTGTTGTTAGAATGCTTTGACATTGACATGCCACAAATTGCATTAGGAGAAATACTGTAGATTTTTTTCATTTATTATCTTCTGCTGTCAAACTTTTCCAAAACCACTTAAAGCAAGTTTTATTTCACTTTGTTCAAAATTCATAGTCTGCATGGAAGTAGGTTGTTTTTGAAATAACAGGTTCAGGTTTCTCTAATAGTAAGAGCTGAGGAAATGAAGGAAAAGCAGCAAAGTGAGAAGATGCAGAGAAAGTGCTGCTTTCACTGAGAGGCATGAACAAAGTAACTTCTAAATAATCCTCCGGGTTTTTTTACAGTCAGGCACATTCTCCATTGAGGGAGAATACAGAGGCCAGTCACAGTTGCTTCTTGAAGGAAAACAGTATAAGAGTCATTGTTTATCAAGATGACATAACATGCCATTTTTGCCTTTATTGTTTAATGCAGTTTCTCTTGTAGTTTATTCAGCGTAGATACAAAGAGGGATTAACAGTAAAGCATAAGCATACTTGTTTTACAATTTCAGCCTTTTAGTGCATAACTTACTTAAAGTACTAGGGCCTATAATCACAATGATTTTACCTGATGGAACATGCATTTCAGAAATACAATCCAACTGTTTACTCTAACACGTCATAAATTGCAATTCTTTACAAAAACCTCAGAGATTGACATCCGTTGCTCTTAAATGCCTGCTGCTTTAGCACACATCATCAAGAAAGTATTTCTGTATTATTCTCCCTCTGGTTGGTAGTATATTACTTGAATTCTAAAGACGGTTCTCTTATACTGTCTTCAGTAATGAACATTTTGAGAAGCACTTAGTTATGTGTCTGAGGCACTCCAGTGCGAGTTTCTTGAGATCATAAACACGGCAACTTGCAGGATTTCTGCAGACCCACTTCTTTTCTTTGCACAACTTTTGTCATATGAAATCATCGAGAAACTTTTGTTCCCTGACTTACACCCTGCACAGAATCAAGTTTCTAAACTTCAAGTTGTGCGCCAAAGGCTAAAAACTTCCACTGATTTTCAAAGAAGTGGGACTGGGGACCCTAACGATGTGGTTGAAACGTCTCTGAAAAGAGATTATGCGTTGTGATAGACAGGGCAGCGCTGAGAACAGCCAGTGAAACAGCATGCAACTGAAGAGCTAATACCATGGCATCATCCCAGATTCAACAGATGTTTTCTAGGGGGATTGGATATCTGGTAATGGGAAATGGAACCTTTCTTTTCTATGTCACTGGTTTTAACACAGGCCAGTAGCAATGGAAAGTCAATAATAAGTGATGCTTGTTTGGTAGCTTTCTCCACTGCGTGCTAGAAGAATGTCCTCCTGATTGCAGCGCACCAGGGCTGGCTGGTACTTCCCTGCACCCCGGTGGCACTGCTGGCAAAAGCGCCCTGCACAGAAGTGCCTGGAAACCCTTTTCCCTGTGAGCAGACTCCCAGTGAAGGATGAGGAACACCGAGTGGGCACAGACTGCTCCTGCTAATGGTGTGTCTGCAGATAGTTAAATAATTCTGGCAGCCACAAAAGATAATTTATCACTTTACACTATCATAAAATCTACTAGAAAATTAAAAATGCTAAAACACCAGACTCCCTAAAATCATTTACATGCAGGAATCCACATAATTGTACAGATTTTGATCTTAAAAATGCTATGTAAAAGGCATTCATCCAAAGCTCTGAAAAGCCTCACATGCACATACACATACATATGAAGTAATACATAATGAGTGTCTCCTAACAAATATCAATAAAAGAGGTGGCAGCATTTCCTCCCACATTTCAACTGCAAGTTCAGCAATCAAAACATGAGCCCCCTGTCTTTTCATCACCCCTGCCAGACAGAGCCACTACCTTTCCCTCCCTCAATTCCATATTCATCCTCCCTCCAGCATTTCCAGCATTTCTGGGAAGGTTAATCTGGATTGGTTCAAAGTGCACTGAAGTCACTGGGAAATAAAAAAGCTGTAAGTGAGTTTAGTAGTTTTTACATTAGGTCCTACGTGCAAGTATTTTTCAATCTTATTCCTAAGGTTTGTTGCTATATAATTGCAGTGTTCTGACCATAATAATGTTAAAACTCACTACAGTGTCTCCTAATATAAAGCAACAATTCTGTACAATTGAAGTGTTTGGCTCAAAAGGAATTTTCTTTCACTTGATTTCTTGTAAATACTTTTTTCTTTTTTGTAAATACTTTTTTCTTTTCCATTTGTGACTTCTAACTGTGTTCAAATCTTTATTTTAATGTGACACACTGCAAACAACATGCTTTTATTGCAAAAAGAGATTTATTCACATTGATACTGATGCAAGGTCTCAGATTTAGTTTAGGGAAAGAAAATATCTTGCAAATATGTATATTTCACTTTGCAAAAAAGTGCACTTTCCATTCCATTATGAACCTCAAATGCATAGCCACAATATATGGCCCAGGAGGTGCAGTAATAGGACTTGGGAATCTCAGACACACAGTGCATTGCTAAAATTACCAAGATGCTGTCACTATTTCTAATTACAAATGGAGGGAAAGTCACTCAAGGTAAACATGGCAATGTAACACGCGGTCTTTAGTGGTCTCTCTCTGTCTCCTATGAAACTTCTAAGCTCACACAAGAACACACAAATAGCTACATTCAATCAGACTAATGTATCTAACTTTCAAGTGTGCTCAGTCCTTTGTGTAAGGAAGGGCTTGACTTTAATCTGGCCTTACCCTCTGTATCATGAGCCAGTCCATCTTGCAAAGAACTGATGAACCACTGCATTCTAGGGTATTTTTATAGCAAAAAGGAAAAAAGATCAGCATGTTCACAGAATCACAGAATCACAGAATCACAGAATCACAGAATGTCTGAGGCTGGAAGGCACCCCTGGAGGTCATCTGGTCTGATCCCCCTGATCAAGAAGGGCCAGCTACAGCTAGTTGCCCAGGACCGAATTCCTCCTTTTGGAGACTTCATGATTCTCCCATAGTCTACATGACTGCTGTAACTTGTCCCTGGTCTGAGACAACTGAAAGGAGCTTTCTACTCTGACTGAGAAGCGCACCCTGACCCACTTTCTGTCTGACCTCTGCATAAGAATTAACACATATCCACAACTCTTTTAATGGTTAGTCTTTGGAAACAGGTAACCTAACAAGAATGCTACCTTGATTAACACTAAGGCTTGTTGACACCAAGATTAATATATACCACATCCTCTAGTTGTGAAATGGTAGTGCCAGTGCCTTTGCTGAAAAACATGAAACAACAGTAGGTATCCTTTAAACTTATTCAGGAGTTTGCTGCATTTTCCTCACTGGTTATCAGTCTTGAAAGAGGTTTCCTTCGGAAACAGTAATTCCTTTAGGGAGGAGCACATCAATCTACATGAGCAGCAGCAGCCTTAGCTCACTTTGTTCGGCTCTCTCACTTAGAAACCTCATTTCTGTTCATACCTCTCACTCTTCAGGAGCTCGATCACATGCCTGTACACAAGGTTTTACTAAGTACAGTGTGAATCAGTCAAAAATAACGCTGATGGATCAGCATTCGTTTACACTTGGGATCTTGATGTGGTAAAGTCCAGATCATGACGCAGAAAACATGTGTGTCCTTGTCTACTTCAATGCCTGGACAAACTGATTCCATAGAGGGCAAAAAAGTAGTCTTTACTACTTCGATTTTTTTTCTCCTTCCTGACTCCACTGTTTTTAGTTCCTTTCATTGCTCACATAAAACAGACAGTTACCTTATGACGTACTAAAATATTTATGTGCTAAGACTTCTTATTTAACAATGGCCAGAGATACACTTTATAAGCTGGTGAAAAACCTGGGTAGTTTGTGCCATTTTCCTGTATGTGTTATTTTTTTTCCAGTCAGTGTATGCATCAGTGGAAAAAAAAACCAAAAAAACAAACTAAGCCAAAACAAAAACCCATCTCAAACCAAGTAACTCATCTGTGACCAATCCCCTCCCTCTTAGTGCTTTGGCATTGCAAAATACGCTGATATTATTGACATTAACATACTCATTGAAATAAGGATCATTAGCTATTTTTAAATAAAGGAAATAAAGCTATGCACTACATTATGACTAATATATGAAAGCGTCACTCATATGGTAATTTGTAAATAGAACATTTGTGATTAATAGGTTTATATTTGTGGAAAAAGGCATCCTTTTGAAAGACCAATGCATAGGATATGGGCAGAAATTAATCTGCACTATTTAGGAATTAGAGCAGTAAAAACAAATACAGAGAATTTGAAAATTATATCTAAGAAAGAGCTATGTGACCTTCATGAGCTCTTAGTCACAGAAGCCAGAATGGCACATAAGAAGCACCCCTGGAGGTAGTCATACTGGTGCCCTATTTTTCCTTGTTAGGAGCTAGAGACAGCCCAACTAGCAAAACAGAGATGCAGCGAGTAAGTTGCACACTGTGATGCAAATTCAGATGAGTAAATTCATTGCACTGAAAAATTAACTCTTTTCTGAGGAATGCAGGTGATGTAACATACAGAGTCAATCCAGACCAACAGTGGAGTGTGTGTTCTCAAGAGTAGGCACAGAGAAGAGAGACACTTTGGAAAGTCTAGAAAAAACACTGTTTTTGGACTTTTGCTGTTTGATTTGATTTTCACATGCTTTGCTGAGGGTGTGAATCAAAAGAAGGGACCCAAATATGAAAATAGAAGTACCGGCTTAAAACAAGCTACAAAGTATAGCTTTTATGGAGATATGTGTACCTAGGCTGCTAATTATGACAAGCAGCCCAGTGAGGCTGTCAGGCAGAGAAAAGTAAACAAAAGGATGTATCAGAGCAAGGAGGACCTCTCCTATAGCAAACTTCATGTATCACTGAGACTCTTGAAGAGTATAAGAACCTGTGTAAGGACAAAGTCCTTTTTTTCCTTTCCTCCGTAATGCCATTCTTGTAGATACGCAAGTGTTAGAAGGAAAAAAGGCTACTTGGGAAGGGCTTATGCATAGCAAATTTGTTTTCCCCCTTCCCCATCAACTGTAATTACAACCATTCAGACAAAGCTGGTTTTCCCAGTAGGACTGGCTGAAAATGCGCTTCATTTACATGGCCTAATTGGGCTTTTTTGGCCAAGGTTGTTCTATACACTGACACTAGGACTAGGTGCTTAACATTGAAAAGTTCATTCTTGTGGTTTGAAGTTAAGGATTTCATTACTTTGAAGTTAGAAAATTTAGAACGAAGGTGTCTCCTTTAACACTGGTACTTCAGTAGTGTGTACATGCATAAGAATAATATCGGTAATTATACTGGCCTCAAACAGCAAAGAGCCTGCAAATTAAACAGACAGTCATTCTATTTTCTTCTTTCTTTATGAGAAAAATAATTGTGATGTATATGCTATTGCATGAAATGTTCGTTATATAGTCTTGTGGCCTTCAGAAATCAGTACAGTGAGCAGATCAGCTGATTTGTGAAGATCTACTACAGAAAAAGTTTAGGAAAAATCAGCTTCTTCTATATTCTATTTACATTAAGTAAGACTTGGTTATTTTTATCGTTTTTTATTTTGTTTGTAACTATCTTGTCTCACTCAGCAAGACACACAGTTCATGAATATGTATCTTATAACCTTTTCTAAGCCAAGTGCACAAGGTTTAGTTTCAGGGCCTTCCATATTGTACATGTCCTCTACAATCAAGAAAGGTTTTGCACAGTCATCAGTGCAAACTCAAGCCATGTCTAGAAAGAAAATTAACATAAATATTTCACCAGGCCTTGATGCAGACAAGATTCCAGCAGCTGAACCTGTTTTTCTGCATATTTAATTGCCACAGTAATTAGAACATAAGGGTTCAAATCCACAAAGACATTTGGGTGCCTAATTCTCATTAATTTCAATTGAGAGGTGGCACTTACATCTCTTTATGGATGTAGAAGACACAGAAACCTCAAGAATCTTATCTGTTCTAAAACTCCCAGACAAATATTGCTATCAGCTTCTTCAGAGCAGCAGTTTTATTTTAATTCCTGATGAAGGTACATCTTAAGCACAGAAAATTGCATGATAACAATGGAAGCTGTACTTGTCTCTCACCTCCTTTCCACCCATCCAGTCATTTTGAACAATAGGAAGTTCTCAGACCATGGGATGCTTTAAGAAACTCAAAAAAATCAAAATTTTCTCTGGTGAATGCTGGAAAATGAAGCTGGCAGTTTATGCTGTTTTATGGTCTGATAAAACCTCATGAAGCTGGTGGGATGAGCATGACTCTATACCCCTACTTAATCTCCAGACATAAAGAGAAACCGTGATTACACCTCCTGATGTGAACCCCTAAGAATGAAGTTTCTGGACCTGCGTTTGACTGTCCAAGTCTGGGCTGATGCCCAAAGGTTGGACCCACTGTGCTGCACTCTCCTGCTCCTCCCAAGTCACACATCCATATCTCTTTGCTCATGCTGTGCCAAAATTCCTGCAACTGCACTGTAAGCCATAAAAGGGAACTGACCCAGTAGAAAATTACCTTGTCTCTTTTATTAATTGCCAGTTGAAAAATACTGTATCTGGGACAGGGAAAAGGGTGGGATTTCCTTCTTTTTAGGGACTTTGTCAGGAAACAACAGCTAACCTTTGGAGGCATGTCTCCAGAGCCACCTGTGTGGGCAATAGAGAGAGTGATGACTACCATCAGCTGCCATTGGAAGGAGTTTCTCTTTTGATCCCTAACTACTGAAGAAGCCCAGCCTCTTAGTTTAAGCAACTGGGTTTGTTATTTGTGTGATATGAATACACACCCAGAGTTACATGATTAATCACAATCTTCCCACTTTTCTTCTTTAAACTTCAGTCTGAGCTTTGCCTACATATGTCATGTAACCATAATGATACTTGCTAAATAAATGTTAGAAATAGGGAAAGTGTATCTCCCAAAAATAGAGCTTAAAGCCAGAAGAAACCATTACAAGCTTTGGTTTGTCTTTCTGCATAATTCTGGCCACAGAACATTCAGTACTGGCCGTGCCAGGCTATAACTGCTGTGTGAAGATACTATATCTTTCTGAAGATGTCTGTCTTGATTTAAACACTTCCAATGTTGAAGGATTCACTGCACTCCTAGGTAAGTTGTTCTAGTGTTTAAACACCATCACTCTTTAAAATGTCCCTGACTTGATTTAGTATAACTTCAGCTTCCAGTTCTACTTTGTTTTATTTTATTTTGGTTTAGTTCAGTTTAGTTTATTGACCTATTTTATTCAATTGAGGCCCTCTCCTCCATTTATGGACTTACAGAGTGTAGTTTCCTTTTCTCCCTTAAAGCAAGCAGATGAAGTTTCCTTCATGCCTTACCCTGGATAATTTCAGTATCTTTCTCTATGTTTTCATCATTCATTTAAATACTTTTTGACGTATAGATACTACACCCGGTCAAAGGTTAGACTTACTCTGTTCACTTTCAAACTTAAGTGCTTTTCTTACTTCATGTCCACTCTTAGTGCATATACTTACTTCATTAGTATTTGAGATTCACATATAACTAATATAAACATAAAATATCTGTCCAAGCAAGACTCCAGAGATAGACTTTTTTTTAATTTAGACTTATTTGTCAATACCCAATGTTTCAAAATCGCTTCTCTTTATAGAAAACTGTTTTCTGCTTTAGAACTTTTTTCTTTTTATTTCTTTCTTTCTTTGAAAAATTCTTTGGAAATTACTGAAATAAGCACAGCATACTTCATTCTCAGACTTCTCATGGCAAGAGCCACACTAGCATAATTTACTAGAGGCCCTAAAAATAAAGGATTTCCTTTCTAATGGGAAGAAAGAATCAGTCATTAGTTGTCGTTTCTGTCACAAGCCTAGGCAGCAATATCACTAAATAGTACAGAATCACTTTTTTTATACTGAGTATTATTGCTTGGGCTTTAATGAGAAAATTCTGCCTGCTGAGACACCAAGTTATAATCTTTCAAATGAAACCAAGCTAATAACTATTCCCATGACAAGACAAATCTGCAGGCACTAACTAAGTTAGTGGCTATTATGCTTCACACTTAATCTTGAATATGATAGATAGGGAGTGGAACTAAGGGGAATATTGAACAGCAGAAGAAACCATTCCTCTGAGGTGATAACTAACTTGTGACAGGGCCTTGAACATCTTTCTTTGCATTCAAATCAAAGCAAGTTGAAGTAATTTAGTCCTCTGAAAGTGCCAAATATAAGATTTCCACAGCTTTTGTCATCATGAGAACTTCTAAGCCCAGACACCTGCATCAAGCAGGTTCCAGGGGGGAAACCCAAGTGAAGAAGAAAGAACTCAGCCTGTGCATTGCTACTCTGCAGCGAGAGCGGGTCTGCAGCAGCTTGGGGCACTCACAGGGCATCCCCCATTTGATGGGAGACAGCACCTATTCCAGTCACACAGGTATATGAGGTGCTTCACAGGCCAAGCACCTATTTGTGCACCAGTGTCAGCAGACTGCCACCTTGTCTTGTGCTGGTGGTCAGTGTTTGTGGATCACCACTCTGCTGGAGGTCCAGCACAGGTGACCAAGGTGCCAGGAGGACAGCAACACAGCCATTCCCACTGCTTATCGACCAGCTCCTTTCACTGTTTTCCAACAAAAATGCGCCACAGCATGAAACTTCAGCTGTGGGTGGCACAAAACTCACAAGCATGTCCTGTGCCACCAGATTTCATCCCTAGCCTGTGCCATCCCTACAGCAGCTGTTAGCCAGTCAGTCTCAGACCTATGCTCAACAACAGGGGCTTGGGTGGTGCTGACTGAATGCGTGTTTTGAGTTCTTTGTGGTTTTCTAGAGAGTATAGAAGTTAGTTTTGTTCCAATTTGAAAGCAGATCAAAGCTACCCAGCACCTCCATTTCTCTTGAGGATGAGGTTCCTGGAATGGCTGAGCACTGAGGAGCTGCAAGTGCCTGCCATGGAGCACAGCAGCCCAAAAGGTGGTTGTGTACACAGAAGTGAATGGAGAGCAGATGACAAAGGACAAAATGGATAACAACAGATACAGACACCTGGTCACTGAAGAGCGTGACATGCTGGCACAGTGTCACCTTCAGTGGCACATTCCTTTCCATCCTTTTCTGCTTTTATTTGTTTATGTGGGAAAATGTCTTCAGAAACTTTTAAAAAAAACGAATTGTTTAAATGTCAAATATAAATTGTGACTTATTTTAAACAATGTGTGTGTTTTAACCAGCTCTTTGACATTAAAAAGCATATTTTGTCTCACAACCTGCTTAAAGCAAAACAAAAAGCTAAGCTACAGCTCCTTGCAAACAATGAAGGCAATAAATACAGTAAATTACTGTTTTATGTGAGACAATATACTAATGTTAACTGAAGCAATGGAATTAGAAAACAAACTCCCTCTGGGAACAATTCTCACACCCTTGTTTTAGAAGGAAGCAGAGTTTACTCATAAATAATTTAATGCATTTACTCCTGCTAGACTGGACTGACAGGTCTTCCATATACTGAAGCTTTGCTTCTCTGGTAATTGCAAACTTTTTGAACTGAGAAAGTTGTCAACTACAAAGGTCTGTATGGTAAGACTATCTAGGAACATAAAAATGTGCTCTGTAACACAGTATTACTGAATTTAGCTGTCATGCCAATCATCATTTAATAATAATAATATTCCTTCAGACCTGCTTCTGTTTATGAGCATGTAAATAATCTTTTCTTCAGAGTCATAACAATCCCTTAGCAACTTTAACAGTTGCCTACATGAACAAGCAATAGAAAGGAAAAGACGCATTATTATCTGGGTTTATTTAATGCAGTTCAGCCACTAGAATAAAAAAGAAAACAAGGCAGCTGAGTCTGTTAGCACAGCATGATCTGTGCTTACAGATCCAGCTGCACAGCAGCACAAAAGAATCGGAACAGAAACAAGAACAGTATAAATTGTGTCACCTGTTACCTGCCTCAGAAAGCAGCCTCCCAAAATACCGGACTCTGTTATTAGATTGGTTAACTCTTCCCCTTCATATCTAATTTTCATACTTTTACCTACTTTATTCACAGGGTTGCTATATCTTCTCTCAACTCACAAATAGATTCAGAGTTTGTCAAACCTATTTTCAGCACTGAGAGTACTGAGCTATTGTAATCAGTGGCTTCTTCTAACTCTCATCCTTTTTGACTTAATCTATCTCTATTAATGACTAAAATGCATGTTCATGTGCATGTTCATATGCATGATATGTACCATCTATCCCTAAACTCAACCTTTATGTGGCTTTTCTTTTCACAGATGACTCTCAGGCATCACAGCTACCCACATATTTCTTAAGACTTGAATGGAAGAGAACTCAGAAATTGGTCACTTGATTCAGAGACAAACAGTATGAATTTTGGCACTGATTTTTCCCAAAGATTATTATTCACAGTTGCTTATTCCCTGAACAGTCAGGGCCAATCTTGGAGACCATAGGCACATATCTGTCAGCATTTCAGAGCCTGCTCTAATCTAATTTGTGGCTGTGCAAGACTGCTATTTAGACTGGTCACTAAGTAGCTGCAAGCCTTGCTCCAGTCTCGGGAGGCGAGACCATCAGGAGTGTTGTGAAAGAGCTGAGTAACCGTAGCACGAGGGGAGGCCACCATTCCCGACACAGTTCTAGCACTGATCCTTCCTGTGGAGCTCCCCAAACCACTCCCACCGGTGTAGGAGTTACCACTCTTCTTTTGCTACCCACTGCAACCCGAGGAGCTGGAGGAAGATCTGATGCTGCTATTGCTGGTCTAGCCCTCCCACAAATTCCAGCAGGGAAAGACAGTGAAAATTATCTGGGAATGAGCTGAATCAGCTTCTTTTGTGTCGGTGCCATGGCCGCACCCGCTGTGTGGCCAGTTCCACCCAGCACTCACCAGCTTCTGAGTAGGAATTGGTGAAGGCTTGTGTGTTGCTGGACCTCCCCTCACGCTGGGAGATCGATAACCCGGGTCTGGAAGTAAAAGGACTAAATTTAGGTCTCTGCCTTGGGATTTTCATAGGCAAAAATTGGATCTCACCATCTCCATGGGATCCTGGAATGAGTTTGTAAAGGCCTTCACAAGAGATAGAGTGGTGATGTGCAGATTCTTTGTTCAGGATTTACAGGAAACTGGCCAGTGGCTGCTGGTGCAGGAGGGCCCGGACTTGCAAATTCCTTGGTCAGTGGTCATGTGCTACATTCCTCTGAATGCAGGGAGAAAAGCACAAACCTCAGCACCGTCATCTCGGGATCTGCCTCTGCAAAGGAAAGCAGCAGCCCAGCAGCTGGCAGCCCCCACCTTTTACATGTATAAATGAGTGATGTTTGAACATGCTCCTGAACCGTGTTACAACCACGACCCGAGAGCATCTGAGGCACACACACTTGAGTACGATCACAGTGTCTTAAAACGTTTTTAAGTACGAAGAGCAAAAGGCTGATAAATTGCTTCTGGACACTCATCTCAAGCTTGTGACGCCAGCTCAGCATCTGTCACCATTTTCAAGTTGCAGTGTCTTTATCTCTGGTGCCCCACCCCAACAAGATTTGCACACAACGTTTCAGAGGGAAGGAACAGATACCTGCACCCAGGAGTGCTCAGGGTAGTAAGGGCTATGCAGCACCCAACGTCAAAGAAAATAGCAACAGCATGTTGAATAACTGATTTGATGTGTATGCTTCACATAGGTTATATTCAGTAGGTCATCACCCTTCTGTTGTACTCTTGTTTCCTAGAAATGCCCTGAAACGGGCACATTTATGGTGTCCTGCTGATACGAACATTCCTACATTTGTCAAATACAGAACATTGCTGCCATTAGTGTTTTAGCTTGTGTCTGATTTAACTGAAGAGTCGAACTTGAACTCGGTAGAGAATTGGTTAGACTTACTGTCATTTTTGTTTGTTTGTTTGTTTTTTGTAGGATCTATAAGATACAAAGAGTTGCTACAGAGACAAGAATGAGACACTGAAAGACTTCATCTCACAAAAAGAAATAGCTGATCAGGGTTTCACAGAGGGCACTGTGGTGTGCCTGTCTGATATGCATGACCTTGTGTTAAAGAGACTTCTGAAAGTGTTTGTGCTGCTATTTAGTGGGTATCAAATTGTGTATATGTGCTTGCTAAGAGAATAACATGTGAGTTTGCCTATAATCGTTGTAGCTAATATTGTTATGCCTCAAAGAGTAAATGGAAATCTTTCTCAATACATTTTCAATGTGTTTGGTTATGTAACTGTATTTCCTGTATAATTATGGGCATTTTCATCACAGGAGTACATACAAGCTAAAATTTACAGATAAGCTTAGTCTCATCAGTTTTGCTGAACCACTGGAAGTTCAGCCAGTACATTTTTTCATATAGAGGAAAGAAAAGGATTTTAAATGCAAAAAAGCAACCATGCAACTTCAAGAGGTAGCAATCAGGGCTTGAAACTCAGAAACTCTAGAGGTGTGCACTCAAAATCAAACAACAACTTGACTTGATCTCAAACTTTTAGCTCCACCAAGCCTCCTAAGGTTTGGGACAGTCCAGCTAATATATGCCTGAATCATGCCTATATATTAGGGTGTTTTAATTATTACACCTCAGAGTTGCCACAAGAATACAAATATTCTCTATTACCAGTTTTTGCAGTCAGAGACACAAAAGCAAAAATCACGTATATATGTTACACTTGGAAATATTCAGATTTGTGCATCCAGGGCAAAATATTCCTGGAATTTAAGAACAGCATTAAATAAGTGATTATCTAATATACAACAGCAATACAGGCTTAAGTATTTTTTCTGATTTAATTCTTGCTTCATCTCCAACAGCTGTGGTTTAGTAAGGCATCCAACCCCGATAAAAGTAATTCCTGTGATAGAAGCTATACCACAACACTTGGCACTTTGTTCTAATGTTAAAAACATGTTCCATATTTCTCATGGAATTTGTTTAGCTTCTCCTTCCAGCCATTAGATCGTGTTATGTCTGCTGAGACTGAGAAACCCTTTATTATCAAATATTGTTCTCATATATATATATATTTATATCAAATCAAATCCTTTATTTCTCCCATATATCTTAATGCCCTAGGAACCCTGAACTCTTCTCTCTGCTAAATCATGAGCAGCAGAACTAGGCACAGTAATTCCAGTGCAGTGGTAATTTAACTTCGGCAAATAAAGATTTCCAAAATGGCTTTTTGTCTACAACATCATTATTACAACTCATATTAGGCTGACTATCCAACTCAACCATCTAAGACTATTTCAGACCATGACCTCAATTCTTTATGGATTGCTTTCCTTGTGCTTGTGTTCACAACATTGCATTTTCCCATCCTGAAACATTTGGGTTCACCACAACTAGCTTACTAGGTCATTCTGTACCAATGGTCTGTATTCTGTGTTATTTATCTTTGTTTCAATCTTTGCACCATCTAAAATGTGTAACTTTTATATCCTGCCCAAGAAATTGCTAAAAGCATTATAAGCAGTAGGCCAAGCTAACTGATGGTTGCAAAGACTCAGGAAAATCAGAGTTCTCTGATTTTTTTAGTACAGTATTAGCTTTTTTTTAGACTGCTCTTTTTTCCCAGTGTTTCCTAGCCAACTCTTTAAAAGTCGTTGTTCTTATATACGTGTAATTTGGACTTGCTGATTTTAAAATTACTAATTCTGGTAGCTCTGTTTATCATCACTCTTCCTCACTCTTAAAGTGGAAAGTTTCAATTAATATATAGTACGATCACTTTTTTTTCCTCTCGAACGTAAACCATACACACATATTTAGCACTTTTGCTCTTTCTCCATTGGTCAAATTGTTTAGTAATCAGTCAACACTGTCATTTTGATTCTGTTTGTCCTCAATATTCCTAACATATTCTTTTTGTTACCTTTTAAATGCCTTGACCCATTTTCTTCTGAGTTCTTTTGCTCTCCACCTCAAATTTATATACTTCCTAACTTATTGTCACTGCTGTCATCTTTTTATTTCTTTGTGTAGGCAGATAGACAGTTTTAGATAGATACATACTGGAAAAAAATTGAGAAGTATTTGTGATAATCTTTACAGAAGGTTGAATTTCCCTTTAAGCCAAACTGGTTTTTTTAATCCTCTAGACTTCCTTTTTTACTTGGAGAGTGGTGGAACCACTAGTAGAGTCAACCAGTAGAACAACTTCTGGAATAGTAGATCATCTTCTACTGCTTCGTCTGAATTATTATTTGTGTTCTTCTGTTTACTTCCACCCCCATCCCACCTTCACACAGAGAGGATTGTTTTCCTTGTAGAAACACGCATAGCAGCACAGAGAAGCCAGCAGGGAAGCACTAATGAAACAGAGGTATGGTGCAGAACATGTAATTAGATTTGAATTTGTAGTGTAGTATAGCAGCAAAAGAGTGTAGCTGACGGAAGTATCAACTATGCAAGAAGACATATAGTGTAATATTATTTCCCTATAGCTCTGGTCTGACCATGGACAAATTATTATATTCCGTCTTGGGCACCTCCTTAATAATTTAGAAGGAAGTCAGAGAAGAATGACAGAGTGATTACATGCTGATCAAATAAGACTGAGGCTATGGACACGTGAAAAGAGCTCAAGGCTTGAGCCTGGAGCAAGTTGTATCATTGCATTTCCATACAAAGAAGCTAAGCATGATTATATGTACACAACACAATCTAAATACATAACTCTGGACTATATATCTACAGAGAGTTACATTTAAAAATTTATGTTAAAAGAATGTTCAGATTGCAAAATCAAGCATTCAAGTGGTAGGAAATGCCGGTGCAATTTTAGCTTGGTGCCTTTGTGAATATTCATGATGATACAGCCTGTAGCTGTATGATCTGTCAACAGTGTATTTTTTTATACTCACATCCTGGCTCATGTTTACCTCTGCTTGTCTGATCTCTGTTTTGGTCTTCTGCTTGCCACAGCTCCTGCCTCCCCTATCTCTTATCCTCTCCTCCATCCACTGCCTGACACATCTTCTGTTTGCCCATAATCCTTGCTCCATGCTCCTTAAGCTTCTCTTTTGGCTCATACCATGTCCTTCTTCTAGTCTTCTCTTAGCATTTCGCACCTTCCTCATCTCTCCACATTAGTCAGGCCATTCCTCTTAACCTCCTACAAATGTCAAAGCAAAGGGAATGCTGAGAACACACAAAAGCCCAATTTCCTGCTCCCTTGCATGATATCCAGGCCCACAAAGGCATGAACAGCTGGGACAAAAATTATAAAGGCTTTTTCTACCTTTTCAGGTCTCTTAAAGTAAGCTTAGCCACTCAAAAGGAGGCAAGATTTTGTAAGAGCTCTGTTGTTGTTGAGCTTGCTGAATTAAGGTAGAAATGTTTTGAAGAATGTAATCAGGATAACAATGGTCTTTTAAACCTGTATAAGTAGTGGATTTTTTTTTCCCTTGGAATTGCATAGTTTGACAGGGTTGTCACGGGGTGACAAAAAGGATAGGCCTCGTTCTAGGGGTCATCTTCCCCAGAAGCTGAAAGTCAAGTGAGTGCTGCAAGGCACATGTCTGTTACAGCTTCTCAAGAGAAAATAATGTATTTTTTTCTCTCTTGTGATAGACTTTTTCCCCTTAATCCCAGTTTTAGGGAAGGCTGACTTGTGCTGTTCTGTACTCTCCAAAAAAATAAGCTCAAGACATTAATGTTGAGACTAAAAATTCTGCCCAAATGGTCAAAGATCGACAAATCAGCATGGAGCAAGACAAACAAGAAGTAATGGCAGCCGTAACTGTAGATGGGTCTAACAGCCCTACTATACCATGGAGAGAAAAACTGGCGACACAGTGGCTTGGGGGAAAACATAACACCCTACAAATATCTGGCAAGTACAGTGGAAAGGATGGACAGAAATTATTTAGGATTCCCTGAGTGGAAGTTAAAGCATGAAACAGTGGTATGAAATAAGCTCATATGGGAACAAATGCGAACCCTTTAAATTTTTTTCTGAGCAAAAATATGAAGTGTAGCATGGGGAATATGAAGTGTAGCACAGAGGAGGAGCTGGACTGGATGATTTAGTAGAACTTTTCCATCTCTTTTCTCTTAACTAATGGCAGAAAACTTACCAATGACCAATAAGAAAAAAAAATCCTGCACACTGTTCATCCAGTCCCTCTCTGTCTCTTTAGGTGGAGACTCTGCTCTCCTTATGTATCCAGAGAGAGAATGTATCAAGAAGATGAAGAAACATCTTCAGTCGGTAAAAGAATTGGAGACATTAATGGTTTAGCTGTGGGCAAAAGGCAGCCAAGCTTCTTCCTTTAACTAAAGAATGAACATTTAGTGGAAATTCACATACAAGAAGATTAAGAAAAAGTCAAGACAATACCTTTAACTGCTGTGTAATTTATACAGTCACTTGAGAGGGGAAAAAAAAAGAGTCAAAATGTATTTTAATGGCTGCATTAGAAATGGACAGGATTATAGTTTACAGCTTTTATATGGCTTCTGCAGTTTGTAGAGAAATATATTATAAATTTTCAGTGATAATTTAAGGATTTAACTTCTAATCTAGTCTCCTAGGTGAAAGAGCATTTAGTTCTCCCCACCTACATTCTTTTGGATAGGTAAGGACAGCATGAAAAGTATCTCCTAAAAATTAATAACTTGCAGTCTGCTTAAATTTTCCATCTCACTGTCTCCTCCCTTCCCAAATAAGAGACCCTTATTTTATGATATTAAGTAGCCTTAGAGTGAAACAGCTTACACATTCTTAAAGGAAGTTATTTCCTGATAGCAGGTTCTTCAATACCAGCTGCTTCAAGTGAGACAAATTCCTTTTAGGGATTACATGCATTTCTAAATATTACCTGATGTAACTCTTACAAAAGACTACACTCAATTATCTGATAAGGTACGTGATAAAGCTTCTTATGACCTAGAGCCACAAGACTAAAGCTTCGGTCAGAGACAGGGTGGATGTGGGACTCAGGGAGCAGTTTATGGGTGAGAGATGGCAACTGTTTCCTAAGTGGCCCAGGACTGGAGTAACTGGGTCCAGCATGGTGTCCAAAGGTGATTTCCTGGCATCAGTCACAGCTCACTTCCTCCCACAGAGGGGACTAAGGTTACTTAGGAGACAGCCCCGCAGTAGTAAAGCCACAATGAAGAAAGTCAGAAAAGTCCCAGCATGGAGTCATACTTGAATGTGTGAACACTGTAGTGGGAGCTGCTGCTCTCCCCTCTCTGGTCGCCAGTGCTGGGACATGAGGAAATGGAGTAAAGCTGAGTCAGGGAAAGTTCAGACTAGGCATTAGGAAAAGGTCACCAAGAGGCTGATCAGTCACTGGAACTGGCCCCCCAGGAAGGTGGACATGGCACCAAGCCTGAGAGAGTTCAAGAGGCATCTGGAGAATGCTCTTAGCCATACAGTTTAGTTTTAGGTAATCCTGTGAGGAGCAGGGAGCTGAACGTGACCCTTATCGGTCAATTTCAATTCAACATATTCTATGATTCTATGTATGTACATTGAGCATTATAGGTTGCGCAGCCAATTACAAGACAATAATAGTAATCTACTGTTACAGTTGAATAGGAGTTATATTTACATATCTTTTTGTCTGAGACATTTGACACTACCACAGACAGAAACAGTAATTACAAAATAATAAATAATCTTGTTCTGACTTAGAGGTGGGCAAAATAGTTCTAGGGCTTCACAGACCTTTTGTCTCACTTTCCAGTAACTTCCAGCCTCAGTAGTGGACATAGTGGTGGGAGCTAGTGCTATTTCTCAGTTTTGTGTCATGCAACTCTCCCAGGCAGAGCAGGAGCTTCAGGTAGAGTTTATTAAAGAAGCTCTGCCGTTGAGTTAAGAGATGTAGCAAGGACCCCCTTGCTTTCTAAACTCCTTCTCAGAGAGGAGCCAATGTGTGACTGGATCCAGTCTCAGTCCCAGACTTTGTCAATGATTTATGTGTAAAGGATTATACAGGTGTAATTGAACCTTTATACAACTTTGTCCTGCAGAATTAAGGATGGCAAACCAGATATGTTTTTATAAATATATATGGTTTATCATGATAATGATTAGATTAAAAGATCTTAATTAGAATTATTTGCTACAGAGTATAGGAACTGTAACAACTATTATAATATAGTGCAATATGAAGCAATATTGAAGAAATTATATTAAAAGCAATTGTATTAAAGCAATTATATTAAAGCTAGCAAACCAAATTATTAAGTAGAGATTGATGTTGTACTCACTCATACCAGTGACAAGTTGGGCAAGTCTCTTTAGCTCAGCCTCAAGGAATAACTTCTAGGGGCAATCAAGGGAGGAATCTCCATGCATATACCCCAACAAGGAATACATTAGAAAACCCTACTCTTAAAATTTGGCACTGGGCTTTTATATATGACTGTCATATGTCTCCAGGCCAGCTGTGTCAGCTCAGCAGCTTTAGATAAGTTATCAGTAGTATCACCTGTTTGGTCCTTTATCCAGGTATTTTACCAGGTCTACGTATCTTATCTCACTATCAGAATGTTTAACTTTGCGATTGATGAGTCAGGCTGGTTTCAGCATTGTTCAACACCAAAAGCAGCATGACACCCCCTATTCATTTACCGCTGATAGCTTTGCAAATAGGGCATTGTTCAAGTTGTTCTCCCCGTTCTAGGCAGAGCATCCTGCTGCAGCAACATACCCCTTTGAGCTGGCCTGTGTGTCACCAGTGGCAAATATGGCATAGGACTGTTCCTATCTGAGCTCAGATCATGTCCAGGTTTATGGCTGAACAAATGAACATCTGAGAATTTTGGCTTAGAGGTTTTTACTGTCCCAAATTTCATGTTATTCTGTTTTCTCTAACTTAAGAGCTTTCCTTTCTGTATTATTTAAATATGCAGCTGTACATGATAAAACATTTTACTTGTAACTGGTTCCCTATTTGCCAAAAGTATGTCTTAAATCCACCTTCTTCCACAAAGTCTCTCATCTCTGATCTACATAAAAAGTGCATCACGTTAATTCAGATTTATTAAAAAACCAAACCTGCTCAGCTATAGGATTAACACATATTCAGATCACCATATGCATATTTTGAATTTAAGGTCTATCACAGAAGTTGCGTATTTAGAAACTTATAACTTTCTGTTATCATCTACATTGAGCTAACTAAATGTGATCCTAAAATGATGATAGTTGCAAAAGCCTGGATCCTGAAGCTCACACAGTATCCTCATTTAGGCAAAAGCAAATTATAAAAAAGGAGTTTTGAAAGAATAAAGTAGAACATTGACTAGTGACCAATGCCTTTATATTTGCTTTCTCTGGGAATCAAAGAAATACAAGTAAAAATCCAGGGGGCACTTTCAGGGAAAGATTTGTTTCTCATTGGAAAGGAGCAGATTTGTTTCATGTATGAGGAGAAGAAAGCTTGTAGCTCCTTATTCCACTGACTCTTTATATGGATGGTTGATATTACCCATTCCCACCCTGCTGCTCTGCAGGGCCTGGAGTGACTGATGTTGGCCAACAGCCATGGCACGCTCTTACTATCTGTAAGTTTTATAAAATACCGTAGGTGTGCAAAGACAGGACCAAGGCTTTTCCAGGGGCAAATTCCCTTAAAAACAATATTGATAAGGGTGGGTGGGAATGGATGGGTCTCCTGTTCCAGTCAGTGCTACTGTTAGGAGTAAGCACTGGAACGCCTAGCAGTTCCCTCACTTCTTACAAGTAATCCTAGTGAAACTGAGTCTTCCTGAGATGTTTTAATAGGCACCAGGATCTGAAGAGGTGGACGGGAAACTGCTCAGGGTTCTGCTCTCAGCTCTGTGGGACAGGATTTCTCAATAAGAGGACAGATAATAGTAGCTGTATTAGTACATGAGGGAGAAAAGTAGACCTGCTACATAGTGCAATCTTTTTACATCAACAAATAAATCATAACACACAGACAGCAAGCCCCAAAGGTCTTTTATTGAGGTGTTGTTAGTTAAAAAAAAAAAAAAAAAATCATTTATCTCAGGTAGACTCTGTTTAAAGAAAAGGTTCTTGGAAGACAACTCAGCAAGCATATTTAACATTAATGGGATTGGGAAGAATAATTTATGTACATTAGAAAAAAGGAAGCCCAAAAAATCATAAGAACTGAACACAAGCCAATTCAAAATTATTTAGGATCTTGTACATGTTACAACAGTACATTCCGTGACTTGTAGCCTAATATCAAATATCTTGAGGAGTCTTTACAAAATCAAAGACCAGACACTGCTCAGCATGTTAGATCTACGATGAATATGAATCAGTTCCACTCTCTTTTCAGCCCTGACCACCATTCCCATGCCAATTGATTGAAGTTAAACTACACGAATTAAATGCAAAATGAGAAAGCAGTAAATAGTATGCACTCAAAAACACGTAACTTCAAAAATGAACATTAAATCGCTTCTCTTCCCTATCTCACTCCCTCACCTGCTTCTACTCTGCCAGGTATCATGTCCTATTATATCTTTCCTTAGGCTACAAGACAGTAGACTTGGACTTTATTTACCTGTCAGAAATAGGCATCTATAGTCTAAAACTCCCAATAAGGCTAAATTTGGATTCCAGTCCTGTTGCAGAATGCCACCTTCCTCAATAAATAGTGCACTTGGCAGTAAGACAGCTTCATCATATTTTTTTTTCTCGGAGAAAGTTGGTGCTATAAGGTACATTAGATTATTAAGCCCTGGCTTTAGAATAATAAATAAAAAATGTGCTGTAACTGGGAAAGTTCAATCAGACATATTTATAACAGTTAGAGTAATCATCCTGTGAATCAGATTTTCAAGAGATGTGTTAAATTTTCCATAATTAGGGATCTTTAAGTCAAGACTCAATATCTTATTAAGAGGCATATCTCAATTCTAGAATAAATCCTTAAGCCTAATGCAAGAATAAGGTGGCTGGAGCTGTATGGTCTAACTTATGCAGGATAACAAATATCATAGTGATTTTATATGAATTTATCATCTATGAAAAGGAATAGTAATGGTAAAAATATTAGCATTACAGCTATTTAAGTGGTTAAAGTTACACATGAGAGTCCAGAGTTAATTTATTTAAGCACTTGATTTTTAAGGATACTAAGAGTCAAATGTGTTTTGATGGACTCTGTGGACAATATCCTATAGCAAACAGAAATCAAAAAAGGGAGTTATTCTACATCAATCTCTGAAAAACAAACAAACAACAACAACAAAAAAAACCCCAACAAACCAACAAAGAGAAAATAAATTAAACAAAATTATGAATGCAGGGAATTACAAACTCCAAATGCTGAGGAAGCATTTGTTCACAAAGGAAAGAAAAATCAACTTCATTTTCAGGAATGTAGTGAGGATACTTTTTTTATTACAATTTCATTTTTTTTCAGAGATTTGATTTACTAGAAAATCCAGTTGGCACTTTTTTCATCACTGCCATTTATAAAACAGTGTTTTCTTAATGAAGATGATCTACTAAGAGATGAAGACAGGAGAAAATTTAGAACAAACTGTTTTACCGAAGATAAAGTAGGAAGTAGCAGTCCATGGAGAGTCCTATAGATGGGGAACTTTGAGGCAGAAATTTCAAAGGCAGTCATTGTTGGCCCAATGTAATCTCCTCTAAGCTTAGTAGAAAAACAGAGTGCTTTTTTTGAAATAATGTACTTTAATGGAAGGAAAGGTAGTCCAGAGAGAAGTGTTTATGGTAATCAAACCTTTTGTGTCAATTACCAAAAAACTTTTAAAGTTTAATGGTGCAGTAGTAGATGACTATCATCATTCCCAAAGCTTTCCTTTGTGATAATTATTTGTCCTGGTTTCGGCTGCCTGCTGGGTTAAACCACAACATTATTATAAATCCCTACCCTTCCCTTCAACAAGCAGGAATTTTTTCATCCTTAGCTTGTATGTTCCCTTTGAATCAGCGTGCATAAGCCTAGCCAGGTAGCTGGAAGAAGCATGAAACATCAGATCCCCCACTGATTTTGTTGCACAGAAAATATTTTCAACTAAAAACACTGAATTGAGCACTTTAATATACATTTTGTCATCTCCTATCACTCTTGTCACAATCCTTTTAAATTCCAGAAAGAAACATTATTACTTGAACCCCCTCAGAAATTAATTTCCATTGTGATTATGCTGTTTAATCACTGATGTCAGCCTGCCCTAACACTGTGTCTCATCACTACAGCCAAGTGAGGCCTCCCCCAGGCACGGCCACCTGGGCTGGCCAAAGCACCAGGGCTCACACACCGTGTGCTGCTCCTGGTATCAGCTGCCAGAGGATCCCTGCACAGCACCGGTTTGGGCATCTTTAGTCTTCTTACAACACCAGCACATTAAAAATCATGCACCAGGAGGGAAGTACTGTTCTTATTCCCTTTTTACAAGCAGAGAAAGATGATAATAATTTGCAGAAGTGCTCATAACTATTATTATTTATTATTTTCACTGTGATAGCATCTATGAACAGTCTGTGGCAGATCTGGAAACAGAATCTAGCTCTTGTGAGCTTACCAGTCAAGTGCCAAAACCACAAGTCCTTCCTTCCTCCCACACTGCATGTATTTGTAAAGAATTATGCTTTTTTAAAAAAAAATTTGTAACTGCTACAGCAGTGTTAACCCCCCTACTTGCCCTCTAAAACATTCTGATGAGTATTTGGTCTAGGAAATTAGTTTTTAAAGGGATTTGCATTATTTTTTTTCCCATCTAGATCAATTTAATGTTTTTTCCTTTGAAAAGGCCATGAATGGAAGAAAATAATTACCACAACACACTTGCACATTCTTAGCAATAACTTATATGCTCATATTCACACATTCATGTACACATAGTCACAAAATTCAACTTGTAGAAAACATTGAGTTCCAGGGTATTGTCAGTTGGTGACTGATCAAACGCTGAAAGCATTTAACCTCTCTCACACACTACAAATACAAGTAAGAGGAAGTGAGAAAAAAAAAAAGGAACTAGCAAAGTTTCAAACAATGGAGTCAAAGAAAAAGGTCTGCATACAGTTTTTTTACCATGACCACAACAAAATGTAAGTCTTTCAATTTTTATTCCTATAGAAGCACAGATTGCTGTGGATTTGCTTTCAAAAGTCACAGTGGGGAAAAAGGGCAGGAAAAGGGCTAAGTGAGCCAGTATAGGAGGAGCCCTTCAGAATCTTTTGAAATATGTAAATAACTTTTCTGCTGAATGTGGCTCTGATTAAACAAAGCCATTATTATTAGCTTTTAAAAACTGTAAATCTGAAATATATGCAGCAACTTGCCAAGTAACAATGCCGAGACACTTGTTTCCTATTCTTCTCACTCTCATCCTAGTTTTCCTCTCTTCACTATCCATATTATTCTCATTCCTAACTTTGGGCACCATACTGATTAACCCAGTGGGGCCCAGGTCCATGACTTGTCTTCTAGAGGCTACTGCAACATGAAGTGCATGTAACTAGCAATAATAGTAGTCTCCAGACAGCACTGGGCACAGTGCTTATTACCATGAGCAGTCTCATTGAAGTCAATGACACTGCTTTATTCTAGGAGTAGTTACAGTGCAGTTAATGGCACTCTTTGTAGCGTAAACACCACACCCTATGAAAGTGTTTAAAACCTCAGGACTTTATAAGCTATTCTGGCCAGGTAATCTGTCTTTATTTGTCATGCTGTGCATCACACATGATTATGACACGATGTATTACAAATTAGAAATGCAGTAACTTCAGCTGTTAGATGTAGGTTTTTTCACTTTTATAGTTGTTTCACTCTTTACAGAAACATAGCAGTTATGTTAGCACTAGGACTCTGAATGCGTTTTTCTCTAACTTATCTACGTGCCCCTAAATCTTATGCACATTTTTCAGTTGGACTGTAGTTCACATGACCATAATAGGACCACTGGATACATTTAGTGCTTCAAGCATTGTGCTACTTGAGTCAGAATTTCCAAAGATTTATCTCTCTTTGGAATCAAGGGGTAAGAAAAGAAAAATTACATTCATTAAACAAAAGAGTGACTCTCAGCAGGGCTTTTTTGTGCATGCAGATTTAAAGATCACACTGGAGCTGCAATTATGTCCTAAGTGACCTCAGTCACTTGGTGTTTTTCTCAATCATTATGTGGTTCCCCATTTGTTGTTGTTGTTTTCTGGTTTATTTTTGAGGAAGAAAGAGTTACATTTCAGTAGGATTGAGTGTTTGGCAGAGCAGCATGTTTGTCTGGGAAGGACTATCTTGCACAGATATGACTGATTTACAATCAGGTGTGGTGGCTAAAAAGATTAATGAAGAAGCCAGCAACCCTGTCGTTCAGCAATTTCAGTGAAAATTGAACTACCCTGTATGCTGGGAGAGAATTCGTTAGAGAAGCAGGACATGGCATTAGCCAGATGGGAGAGCCACCTACATGGGTCTTCCTTCTAAAGGAGTTGAAATTCTAGAGGAATAGAGAACATTGTGTGCTTGTGTGTGTGTGAAGCTGAAAGTGCTTCAACCTATATGTATACATCACATTCCTATTTAGGAATATCTTTTTAGATGCTTGTATATTCCAAAATGCTGCAATGAGAAGGAAAGGAAAATGGATAGAGTGGAAGGTGAAATGGTGAGTGGAGGTAGAATTGCAGGGGGTGGGCCAGAGTGCCCAGAGGACAAGACAAATGCACTAGATTATTCAGGTGACTAAAGCTTTCTCCTTGTAATAAAGCTCAAAAAGAAAAATCGCACAAAATGATTATGCATTTCCTGATAGAAAAATTTCTCTTTCATTAAAAAACAACAAAAAGTTACTCAACCCAAGTAAATCCAGTGAGAAAAACAAAGCAAACCAGAAAAAGCTTTGTTTAAACTGATTTAGGTTTGCTTAGAGGTATTTTGTGCCCTTTCTGAGGAACAGGTGTAGCAAATACTAAGTTTCTGAAAGGCAGGGAATTCATGTGCAGATCTCTCAGTTTAGATTTTTGAAACCTGGGGAATTCAAGTTTTAATTTGCCTCCATCCATCCTATTCTCAAGCACTTACTCAGCTGCATAAAAAGATCATCACATCGATTTTTGAAAAAAGGTTATTTACAGTGCCTTCATCATTCTGCAGATGACTCAGTCTACCACTTTTCTTTGACTTGCCAGTCTGTAAACCCACAGACCACACATATCTCCCATCTAGCTGATGATGATCTCAGTACCCTACCATTAGTAACGTACATATGACAGTGCAGAAATGAGGTACAGGCTCTTCCCAGGTGCATCAGTATCTCTTCCCTTTGATGGTGAATGCAGGAGTCACTGACAGGGATTCACATCCACACCCAGAGAGACACAACTGCTCCCGAGGCACCTCTTACAGCCTCTGTCCTGCTGCACTGCTCCATCCTATCCTATCCTATCTCTGCACATACACCTCATACACCCAGAAGGAGAAAAGCCCCTGGGGATTCCCCAGCAATGTGCAACTTCCAGAGGGCACAATTAGGCTGCAGGGCCATGTCATTTAACTCTCTGCTTTCCAGTTTTCCAAAGTCTGAATTTTGCTGTGTTTGTGCTGTGGAGTGAGACAGAAGGCATTTTTTTTAATTAATAAAGCACTGTTTGCCTCTCAGTGACTGTGTTAAATATTCCAGGGAATGACTTTATAGCAGGTATATTCATCAGTGTTTTTCAAGTCATCACTGCAGAGCACTTGAAGAAAGCAAAAGATCACATTCATAACTCTGAGTATTTACCCCATGAGATTGATTTTAAGTACTGCGATAATTTGATTACTGTGTATTTTCAGTGAAAATAGTTCCAGTAACTTGGTGCTTCTTATAAAAGTACTTCTAGTGTGTCTACAAATGAAGCAGCTATTCAGAGTTTGAGTGGTAAATACGTGTAAGAGAAAACAACTACCCGTTTTCAGGTGCAATCTGCAAATAAAACAATAGACAAAATAGCTGAAGTAAACAGGAATTAAATATTCGTGGTGGAGAGCTGGAGCTCATATTGTATATTGTATCACAGAAAAATACATATATCTATCGTGTAACGCAGCCAGTATTTTTAATGATCCTTCATGGAGCTGTGATGGCATATCTTGCACAAGGTACTTGAAGATCAATTAACAGTTAGGATGAAAGGGCCAAAAATCCACGCCACCGTCTTACCGCCCTGAGGCTTTGAGTTCAGCAAAGAAACACAAACCCTGCCAGTAAACTTATCATCCAGGGCTTTGCAGCTGGCAGTCTGTGGAAAGCTTGATTTAAAAGCTAAGTCTCAAGGTGTGCTTCAAGCTCCCAGTATGTTCAAAATAGGACCAGGTTCAGGTTTCGACATGCTGTCAGCAGGCAAAGGACTGGGCCTGCTCCTGAGGATGCCCAGGAGCTTCTTTTGGCACATTTAAATGTTAGGGAGCATAAAAGTTAGGAGGCATGTCTAGCCTTTGAGCCAGCTGGAATACACACTTGTCTCAGCAGCACATTACCTCCACAACCCACATATGCGCTGTTTCCAAATCAGTAAAACAATAAATTCCTTTCAATCTCCTGTGGCAAGACTTCCTGAGACATTTTACTGAGCAAAGTAGATGGTGCATTTAATACTTGATTAGTGACAAACCATTGTCACTTTTCAGGGTGGCAAGGTTAGTGTATGTACAAGGTACCTGAAATGTCAGAGTAAAGTGATCCTGTGGATGTTTACTTTTGGGAGAGGTGGGCAGTGGAAGGCTGCTGTGCCTTTCTGGCACCAAAGGTAATACTCTGCTCAGCTATGCAGCACAAGTAGAAAGCTGCGAGCACTCAAAGCAAACAAATTCCCAAACTCTGCAATACCTCTGTGTCTGTAAGGGACAGGCAATTTCAAAACAAAAGTTTATCTCTGTTGTTAATACAGACATTGTATCACTGTTGTTAATACCAGGCACTTAGATACTGCCATGAAATGATAGCTGTTTGAATTCATAAATGCATGTTTACATGCAGTGAAGAGACAGCAAATATATACAAACAGCTTGAACTACTCTTAATGTAGTATACACTTAAATTTTGAGAGAAAATGCAGTAATAAATCCCATGGCAGTTATTTTTCTAAGCTCATGACTCTCTTTAGGATTGTTATGCCCATGTAAAACATTTGAACTAGACCTCTAAATGTGGAAAAGGCAGCCTAATCTGATGGAAACGGACAATTGACAGCAGGCAGATTGCATTGCTTACTGGAGAATGATTCTCTTTTCCAGACTGTTTTGTCCTTCTGGACAGAATGCCAAAAATTATAGGTATAAATGGCAGTTTAAACAAAGCTCAGTTTAAATTCAGATGCTAATTGTGCAACCAGACTGCATATTAGCACACATGCTGGGGGCACAGGCAGAGGGCTCTTTTCAATCCCTGCATTTGAACCCGGTGGAAAAATCCATCCTTGCTTAAAGGTTACCTTAAGGAGACACTAATCTCTGTGACTAGGTAATTATGACATTTTGTGTATCTCTAATAAAATCCTCTGTCTTTATTTTCAGCTTTAAAAGGAAAGTATTAAAAAGCTCTGGCCACAGAAAGCTTTTTATGAATATGATCCTTTGTCACAGGTAGGTATTGCATCAGGAAGTACAGTGGCATAGTTGTTGCTTAATTTTAGAAGGAGAAAAGGTTTTAAATTTCACAGCAAGAGAAAATACTAATATTTTTATAGGGAATAATTTCTGAAAACAACTGCTAGTAGAAAAAACAGAAGCACCTTGGGATAGTATCTAACATCCCATGTGGATTATTTGTTGAGGATTTTAATTTTTCATACCAACATACCTGTTCCCATAAGAAACAGATCTCTGTTTTCTTAAAAAAACCTCAGTGTGTCATTGCTGTTTTTACAGTTTCTTCAGCTTAAAAACAATAAGGAAACTACTTACCCGGCATTTCATTAATTGATGCAAGATATATGTACAGTAAAAAGGATTGGAATATATCCTTTTTCTAAGGTCAGATAAATAATTTAAAACATAGATACCATAATAAATAACGCTGAGCAAGTATAACACATGCATAGTGGAAGATAATAGAATGTTAGCATTAATAGGAATTAGTTTCCAGTTGCAATCATTTTCCAAAGGAATAGTTAAAAGTTAAGCATTTTATTTCTATTCTTATGCCAAATTTGCCTCTCAGCAGATATTTTCCCAGATAAAAACTCTAGCAATGCCACCTTGGAATCTCCTAGGATCATATTCCCCTCTTGAAAACCTTTGTGGATGTTGAAAAAAAAAACAAGGCAGGGGGTGGAGAGGGAAAAGAAGGAAAGAAAAAGAGAAAAAAATTGACTGCCTCACTGGATTGAACCTCAAAGGCTTTCTTGACACAAGTGTTACTTTGACCATGTGAACATGGTTTCCATTTTTTAAAAAAAAAACCTAGATTAAAACATGAACAAACTGTCCATTGAACTTTAATGTTTCTTTGTTGCTTTGATGGTTAGCAGATTTCTGCTTCATAGATTGCCTCCTCCCCATACATTCTAAAAGTGAAATGATACATTGTAATTCGAATGATAATTGTTTTGATGATTTAATTGATAACAGACAGAGGAATTAAATCCCTGTTTTTCTCTGCCATGCAGATGATATAGCTACATTTCTTAGTAAACATCTGTGTACAATTAAGGGATGTTGCACTAAAACTGTTTCTTCCTTACCTTTACTCTGGGGTATTCCTGAAGCTCTGTAGGATAATCCCGGTTCAGGAAAGGAGAAGTTGCAGCTTGTCATTCAAGGATTCTTTATCTTTACTTTTAGTGATTTTGGTGCCAACTAAAAGTTTTCTGCCCATGTTGTTTTTAATGACCTCAAGATCAATCACAACACATCCCCTTTTTTTATCTTTCCAAGAATCTTTTCAATCTCATCAGTTTATCTTAAAAAAGAAACCTTAATAGCTGTATTTTAGTGCACACAGGCTTTGACCTAGTGTGTGTATATATTTTTGCAACTGCAATATTATGTGAAAGAAAGCAAAAATATTCAGTAGAATCACTTCTAATCCAATTGTTTTATTGTGCAGTAATACCATATTTTTTAAGACTTGCACATCTTTGTATAGACATGTAAATCAAAAGCAAACCAAGGACTGTTCAAACCTGCTCTGCCTATGTTGCACACAGGGAGTTATTCATTCAGTTTATCAGCCATAAAAATAATTGCAGTACACTCAAAACTGACTGACATCTTTTATAATTTTTAACACTAAAATGTCCTGGTAAAAGAGAACACTGCAATAACAACACCTGATTAGTAGAGAATCACTACAGTAAATTATAGTATTTGCAGAATAAAACAGGGCTGAAAGAGTTATAACTTTATATTAAAAGACATAATTGTAATTTTGCCTCCTCTTCTCCCCTATAAAGTCTTAACAATATCCTAAATAGTATGTCTATTCCCAGTCTTGCAAAAATGTCCATGTGACTGCTATTGTCCAAAATATCCTCTTATTTTTAATTTTAAGATTTAAAATAAAACAAGACAAATTGTCATCAATGTGTGGATATCTCTTTCACATACAGCTATAATGACTGCTAATTTTTAGGGAATAAATAAATATTTACAGGAAAGTAAATAGAACATTTGTGTGTGTGTGTGTGTATACAGAATTAATTCTAACCTGGATCTCCTTTCCCCACCAGCAAAAGAGCAGTTACAAGCAAAATGCTATCTACTGTCAGTAGACTTGCAAGAAGAACTTTAAAAAAAGTTGGATGTCACAGTAAAATAAATATCCTATTTGATTTGATTTTGTGAGAACATAATTTGAAAATACTGGCCTTTGACATTAGCGATGCTGCTTCAGAAGTTTTTAAAGCAGTTTCCCAGTATCTAAAAGCCAGGATAAATCTTGTGAAACTTCCTGAGTATGTTGTTTTTCTTTGCCATATTATACATAATAGATCCTGATACTTGCATTAGCTCACATTAAAGTCCCAAGGTTCTTGATCATCGGTAGTGATGGACTCCAAGAGACTCTCTGTGTTGCTGTTTGATGGCCATTCCAGGAGTCAAAATCATCATCAGAACTAGACAGTGATCTTCGAAGTGCGGGCTCAGACAGCCTGAAGGGTACCCTTAAGAGCACATGGGACCCTGCGTGTCCAAGCACGCCAGGTAGATTAATTCCCTACCACGTCTGCCCAGATAAATAGCCTACAGCGTGATTGAGAAGCCGTCTGTCTTGAGAGGCAGCCAAAGGGAGAGGATCTAAATAGCAGTGCAGCACGCCTCTGCTCAGGGTGCTCAAGAGACTACTCTGCCTGAGCAATTTTACCATACCATAGCTTTCTTATGAATTACTATGTCACAGATATCGGTTTTCACTCTATTTTATTTTTATTTCATATGGAAAATCAATTAGAAGAGAGAAGATTTGTGAAAGAACAGCCTACAAGTCAATTCTTATCTTTGATTCCCCTGTCTGGATTCCACATACTTGACCATGGGTCGATAGCATTGACCATCTCAGCTCAAGAAACGGTCCCAAATGTGGAGCAGCAAGGAGTTACATTAATAACCACCACTTAACTTGGTCTTGTTCCCTCAGACCAACTGCATGATTACTGTCAGATGTTTCTGCACGGTGCCTGTTGGCATCTGTATCTGGCCTATGAATAAACAGAGAACTTCAGTTTCTAGCACTGACAGTCTCTCATTCCTTGAGAAGCTTGTTTATTTACCACCTCATTAAATGAAAGAAAATGAACAAAATATAAACAAGTCACGGTTTTAGGGTATCACAAGGGTGGTCTTCTATTGCTATATAAAGAAAATGCTGCAGAAAGATGTAAGCTTTGAATGGTATAATAGGCAGAACTCTTCTTTAGTGCAATCTACCTTATTCCTGTTGCTACTATTATCAATCTAAATTTAGAGAAATATGACAAGATGAAAAAGAAAATTGTATAAACAAGGACTTCAACTTAGAAAAGGCACACTCTCCTTCAGTAAGTGCACATGTAGTTCAGTATTTCTCTTGGCAAAGTTTAGGCATGTCTCTAGTTAACAAATATATTCTGCTGTCAGCCCTTTTCAAGAATTATATTTGATGCTGGATGCCAAATAACTCCTTTAACTATTAATAAATAACTCACAGGTATCTTAGCTAGTGTGCGCTTGAGGAATTATGCTAATAATACTTTCTATGCCGGAGACAGGGGAAATTCCCCCCATGAAATTTCTACTTTTGCTGACATGTTCTCTAAGCTCTGCTTTCAGAATGGGTTCATTCTCACTAAGATAGCCATTTAATCTCATGGAAAATCTGATCACCATCTATCTGCTTCTTGCTGATGTTGCTGAGAAAATTCCTGTTGAATGGGAAAGAATATGGATCCATCAGTTTTGGAGTCTGGTCTAGGTGCTTATGTTTCATTAGCTTCATGGTAATGAGTCTTTGCAATTTGAAAAGAACAGAATAGTCACTACCATGTGAACCAAATTACACTATATAGTACATGCTACCTAACAAACAATAAAATATTTTACAGGTAAAGAGAGCATTAAGTGACACTGTGATTTTTCATGTGGCTTGCAGAGAAGAAAGGATCTCTAAGGGATACTTAGATAAATTATACCCCAAATCTCAAGGTGTGTCTCTTACTTGGAACATTATTTTAGTGGAATAAATTTTTTATCATGTTTATTTGAATCTATTTCAAGGTAGTCCCTTGTAAGAGCTGCTTTGTTAATGCCACTGAGACTGAAATGCCTGTTATCTCAATCATTTCTCCTAACACTGAAGTAATTAATCACTATCAAGTAATACTAGTAAGCCCCTTTTTGCACACCATTTCCTTCCTACATTTAGTTAATCCAACAGAAAATTTGTGGGGTAAATTTTATCCAAAGTGAAAGTTTGGAAAAAGAATCCTTTAACTAGGGAAACTACCCAGAAATCAGGAGTTTTTAAAGTGTTTTGATTTCAGAACACACACAAAAAAGGGATTACTTCTTGACCACCAAATTCACTGTTATTATTCACTGTTAATATCTCACGGGGAAGAAAGAGGAACATGCAAAGAGAGTTGATGTAAAAAGGAAAATCCTGAAAATTCAGATGACCCTCTTGTCTCTACTTTTGATTTGAAGATCTGATGAGTAGAAGAAACCTTCTTCTCATTTCAATCATACTTTTATATTTCCCTTATGGCTAATATATTTATTTTTCCTTGTGAATATTCTCCCAAGAGAAGTTAGACTTCAGTGTCTTAGCTTGCAGTTTTGGCTCTGTGGGCCCATGGGAATTTCAGCCATCAAATCCAGAGAGTGCTTTAACTGGGAAGGGGAAAGTTCTGAGTGACTTTGCCTTTCTCTTTCCCATGTAGCAACTTGACAATCTTGTATCTGAGAATTGCTTAATGGAGTCTATTTCATCAGTCTTCTGGAAAGGATGATCAGGTGAGCAGACTATTATGAACACTATCTCCTTCTCTTCTTCTTTTTCTTCTCTTACAGACTATCATATAATGTTAGACAATTCCACCT
The DNA here is from genome assembly GCA_013397725.1 of Rhagologus leucostigma. NCBI lineage: Eukaryota > Metazoa > Chordata > Aves > Passeriformes > Rhagologus > Rhagologus leucostigma. The sequence continues at coordinate 230,267 of VZTD01000824.1, read as the reverse complement.
TACTTTATATTTATTTAAAGCTTTTCCATCTGCACTTTTTGTTCCATTGATGATGGTTATTTTACCATGTTCCTATTACTTGCAATAGCATCTAATTTCACATGCTTCCTTAAGAGATCACACATTTTTCTTATTTCAAAGCTTCGTATTTATTGTACAATGGCTGCAGTTGGTTTTGACTGCCATGGCCAGTTCCACAGGCCCATTAGGCACGGCTCTCACCTGGTGCTGCTCTCATCGTTTCCATTTTCCTTTCTTCCTCCACCATTATTACTTGGCATATACTTGCCTCTTCTGAAAGTCAGGTCTTCTGAGTTTTAGCATTGCTAATTCTGAAGAAATGTTCATCAGATTTGCCACTGTGAATCACAGAAATGTATGTGATGTGTACCCATGAAAAAAAATTAAAATCCACTCATAAGCTTTCCCACACATGCATCTCAGTAATCCAACGTTAAAAGAGTTTTGTGTTAGCCTCAGCTTTTGAGGTCTGTCATGACTGGTTTTCATCAGAATGTACTCAATAGTAATAAAGTCTGAAAATGGTTATCTTCTTGAGCTGTAACTACCACATCTTTCTTTCACAGCTGACAGCAATCTTTTAGCCAGTCACGAACATGCAAGGTCATTTCTTCTGTCAGATTGTCTGATTGTTAAATGTCTGCAGTGAGGTAGCGTTGGAGTTGTTGAGTGAGGTCAGCTTGGAGCCTGAGATTAGGGACAAGCTACAGAAGAATTACTGATGTATTTTCATTTTCTGCTGGAACAGCTACAGGGAATCTTCTATATCTCAGCCTGATTGGATGATCATGCCAACAATTATTCAACAAACAATCAACAAAATTAAATGAGAAGTTTTCTGACTGTTTTATCTATGTTAGTCACTAATGAGAAGAAAGAGCCCAAGGGATCTTTGCTCACCTTCTCAGTGCTGGATATAGTAATGATCAACTTTGTGAGGGTCATGGGCAACTGCAGAGTTTTTTCCTCCCTTTTCATTTAGACAATGTCTACATCTATCCGTGTTTGAATTACATCTAATCTTTAGATGTGCTTTTCTAGTTCACTTCTGGAAGGACAGGGGAAACTGACTTTTGTATTTCATGGTAAGGTGATGTAAAATTACTTTTGTTTCTAACTACAGCTGAGATCAATAGTGATTCATTAAGCATCAAGACATTAATGTATTGAGAATCAAAAAACAAGGGATTTGTAAATGAGAGGGTAGAGGTACTGGTTCAGTTTTGTCCATGAAAAATGACCCAAGCTCTTTCAAAATATTTATAGAGGTGTGTAGCAGTGTTAACATAGACATGTCTGCAAAAAAGTACTTTTTGACAAAACAAATCTTGATGTCTCACGTACAGGACAATCCACCCATTTGGGAGTTACTTTGTCCATTCTTGAATAATTAGTAAAGCTTTGCTCTAATATTTCTTAGGTTTTAGTCTGAGTCTTAAATATAATATAACTAAGGGAGAACTATCCACCTGTTCTAGCAAACCCTACTTGTTTTGGTTTGGGTGTTTTTATCTTGATTTCAGTGGAAGAATAGTAATTAAGAGGACCAAAATATTTTCCATCAGCCCTTCCTCACCTAGTGCCTTCCCTAAGGAACTCAGAAACTTTAGACTATATATATATGTGTGTGTGTGTGTGTCTGTGTGTGTGTGCATAAATAGCAGCAAAACCTACAATTTTAAAAGGGTAGTATTCTAAAAGGACTCATTGGTGCTCAACCATGACCATGGGCAGGGAAAGCCTGAGTGCTGCCCAGCACTTCTTCCTGCAACAACACCTTATTCCTTTTGCAAGACAGGGCTCTTGCATAGGTTATGCTTCTGCATGGATGTAGGTGCTAAACATCTGGAGTCTGGGTACTTAAGGAAACCTTATTTTCCTGAGTTTCTTCCTCTAATCTGAAAGACGTGAAACAATGAAGTGGATTGTACCATAGCAGGGAAAAATTTATCTCCCTCGCGAGCCGCCATAGCAAAGGCAGATGTGCTGAATACCCTTGGTTTTGTTGACCTCATGGAATGTGCAAACCTGGGGAAGGATGCTCTGGGAATAGTGGGGAGTATACAGAAAGCAGACTATTACTGCAACAATATTGCTGTTAATAACAATAATTATATCTCATGAAAAGAAGCTTAATGATGGGGTTAGATACTTCTTTGATGAGATAGTTTTCAGTTAGAGGAAGACGCATGCACCCTGATTTCACTGGAATTAGAAGAAATGGAAAGAGCATGAACACCTTGCTCATAGTACAGTTTCCAGGTAATGCCTGTGATCACTGCCTATTACATATTCCCATGCTTTAGCCATCACCTGTTTTCATGTGACATCTTCTTTGTTCAGGGCTGTTAGGTCTCTTGCTGCTTCTTCTCCACAGAAGCTCATATGGTCCATAAACAGGTTTGCAACCCCTCAGGGTCCTTGGGTGGTGTTTTTCATATCTGATTATGTAACATGTCATTCATCTGGCATACATGAAACGTAACTAGTGAAGACAGGAGCCCGAACAAGCCCATGTGATTGCTCAGCCTTCAGCCCAATGCACTGATTTTGTGAGCTACACAATACGATAACACTTCACCTTATTCATGTGACTTCATCACCTCTTCCTGAGCACTCGATGGCCTTCCAAATGTTATCATAAGAATAAAATATACTTAATGTTCTCATTCCAAGCCATGTCCTTCTGAATAGGTTTGGTTTTAGCCAGATTTGTGAAAGATATAGCCCTTTGATGAAGATTGATCAGCTCCACTGGAATTCACATACCTTGCCCCCTTGGAGAAATAATTCCTCCCTGCTTAGACAGTCCATGATAGAGTGAGCTCTGGGATAACTATCTACCTAACACTAAGTTTTATAATAATTGCTGCTTGTAGGAAGGTATTTGCCTTGTTGGAATATATCATAGTAGAATGAGGGAAATGCTGAAAATACCAGTGAGTTTGTTACAGTTATTCACTGTCAGTATTGCTTCATTCTCTAGATTGCCACAGTCCAGGAAAGGATGATGCCACCCTTGACTTCAAAGACTAGCTCATGGGATAATGGATATTACCTTCAAGAAATGAGATAAATGTCTTTTCATCTGAACTTCACTTTTTTCTTATGCTGTATAACTATGTAAGCTACTGGTAATATCAAATATTTTTCTGCTTGGGTTTAAACGCTTTTAAACTCTTATGATTCAATGTATATGCTAGTCATTTTGCAATCTTTTCAATTAGCAGAAATAGAATTTATAGTTTTATTTCTATTTTTTCAAATACTGAACTTTTCATTAGCCAACAAAGAAAGACACTTAAATATTCTCTGTCAAAACTTCTCCAACTTTCTGCTGGCTTTCCCTTAGTTTCTTCATTTTCCTTCAGACTCCAGCATAGATTCACGGTTAGCATTATCTAGCAGTCTGCCCAAAAACGAATATCCTCAAGCATTAAATCTTCGTTCTTCTAGACTCTCCTGGACAAGTCTAATCTTCCAAGAGAAATTTTAACCACTACAGCCTGAAATGCAAGTGTATTTGAGGGATGCAGTTTATAGACTAATTCATCAAAAAGGCAGTCCTAAGTAATAAATAATGGAAGATTATTAGAAGGTATGATCTCAGCCACTTATCTTTTGGATTTAAACTGAGTGATGAAAAAAGAAGAAAAGATCTCAAACTATGTGAGTACTACCAAAAAATGTGGCAATTCAAGTGAAATCTTTTTTGCTTCAATATGATTTTAATATAAAAAATAGCTCTTTAGAGGTAAGTCTCCTGAATTTTATTTCAAGAAAATGACATTAATTGAAAGGTAGCCAAAAAAATCCCATATCATAGCTCAGTTTCATTAAAATTATGATATTAGATGTGTCATACCATACAACCTTGCAGTTATGAATCTGTCATACAATGCAGAAAGTTTCTGGACTTCCAGAACATAATATAGTTGGGAGTAAACTGCTATAGAATTAACTAAGTTCTGGTCAGACATCTAAGTGATCATGTGAGGAAGAGCATGAATGAAAGAGGTGGACCAGAAGAATTAGCTCGGTAGTTGTACACTGAGCTGCATCTGGTAAAGAATATCTGATTTAGATCAGAATGTCATGGGTAAAGGTCTTCTTGTTGAAAGATCATTGCAGAGTATGTATGAAAAATATGCACAAGTAAGCTGAATTAGTATAATAGTAAAGAGAGATGGAAAAACTCCTGATGAAAATATTTTCCATCAGAAAATGTGAATTTGTCAAAATGTGTTGTCTTTGGCAAATTTCTAATCCTACATAGGTTTTGATAGGAAACTTCTTGAACAGCTAAGCTTCCTGACAACTCACTCCCCAAATGCTTAGCAGTTTGCCTGGAAGACTGCTTGACAGAAGTATTGTTTCTGAATTTTGCTATGTTACAGGTTAATTGGTTCCTCGAATTTCTGTTCATGAGAACTGAACTACAGATTAGTCCCAGGTAGGGTCTCAACTCCTGACTTCTGTCTCTGGGGTGTTGTGAATGGCTCTGGGAGATCGGAATGCAATGGCTGTGGCTCTATCTCATTTTCTTGTTGCCTCACTCAGAAGGGCATAGTTTTACTTTTGGGTTCTGATACTGAAGATATTTCAGAGGACTGATCTACTTTTTGTATTGTACCAGGTCAGTTATTATTCTTCTAAACAGGAAAATTATTATGAAGACTTGGACTAATATGTCGGGTAAGAATTTGTGTTTGGTTCAATGGTTGTAAAAATCAACTAGGTTTTGAGTGCTTTCAATCACATGCTAGATTCTTCTCAAATAATGTTGAATGTTGGATAACTGTATTGGTTTGGCGCGGCCTGGTTTTGGGTAGCAGGGGGGCTGCAAAGATGGCTCCTGTGAGAAGCTGCTGGAAGCTTCCCACCATGTCCAGCAGAGCCAATGGCTGGTGGCTCTGAAGATGGACATGCTGCTGGCCAGAACTGGGCCAATGAGAGAGGCTGGTAACGCCTCTGTGATGACAGGTTTAAGAAGAAAATCAAAACAAAGTCAGGACATTTTGGGAGTCTAGTGAGAGAAGAGGAGGAGGTGAGAATATGTGAGGGAAAACAACATGGCGACACCAAGGTCAGTGAAGAAGGAGGGGGAGGAGGTGCTCCAGGGGCTGTAGCCGAGGTTGCTCTGCAGGCCGTGGTGAAGAGACCATGGTGAAGCAGGTTGTCCCCCTGCAGCCCATGGGTCCACGGGGAATGCAGAGATCCACACACAGCCCGTGGGGGAGGTGCCCACGCCGGAGTGGGTGGATGCCTGCAGGAGGCCCTGTTCCAGTGGAAGATCTGGTGGAGAGAGAGGGCCCTTGCTTCCAGGCTGGAGCAGCCTGTCCTCGGAGGACTGCACCCCGTGGGAAGAGACCCACGGCGCAGCAGTTTTGGGAGGACTGTGTGCCCGTGGGAGGGACTCACGCTGCAGCAGGTGCGGTTTGGCTGCTGCTCGTGAGAGGGGACTCACGCCAGGAAGTTCATGGAGAACTGTCTCCCGTAGGAGGGACTCCACGGCCTCACAGGGAAGGACTCTTCTCCTGGAGCAGCGGAAGGAAATCCCGGTGATGAACTGACCAAACCCCCCTGCCCTGTCTCCCTGTGTTGTCGGTGGGAAGGAGGGAGGGACTGGGTTGTGGGAACGTGTTCTAAGGGCTTATTTTACTTCTCATTATCCTCCTCTAATTCTGTTAGTAATAAATTCACTTTGCAACTTAAGTTGAGCCTGTTTCGCCCTTGAAGTGTTTCTCCCAGTCCTTATCTAACTCATGAAGCGTTTGTTAATTTTTTTCCTCTTTTCCCTCCTTTTGCCCAGCTGTGGCAGGGGAGGGTGAGCGAGCGGCTCTCGTGGGTGCCTGGTGTTGGGCCAGTGTCAAACCACGACAGTAACAAACAATAGTAATTATAAATATAACTTCCGAATTACAAATTACTGATGAAATTCAACTGCAAGACACTCATTCCTCTTGCTCTGCCTCCACTTTGAGAACAGAAAAAATTCACAGGCTTTTCAGATTCAAGCATAAGAAGAAAAATATTAGAAAAAACTAGGTGTATGGGCAGTACTGACATGTTACAGTGTATCATGGAAGTCCTGGAGTCCTGCTTTCCATAATAACTGAAAGAAAAGCCACAGAATCAGATTCAGCTGAAGTATCTTTCTCTTGAACCTCGGTACCCCAACAGACTCTTTTCTAACATTTAGCATCTATAGATCACCTTCGTACGAGTTGACTAGGCCAACAGATCTCTCGGTGAAGTATCTTCAAAGTTTAGTTCTTTTGGATTTTATTCTGCTGTGCAAATGGAAAGTAGCATCTAGCTAGCTAAAAAAAGTAGAATGACAGTAGTCAATACAATTAAAGATTTATATGTAGGCCAGTACATTAATTACTAAAGTTTTTAATTAAAATAATTTACTAGAATTTTTTTCTAATTTGTATCCTGTTTGTAGTATTGCAGTATTCATGGAATATGACAATTTTCAAAGTGTATTCTAAGTTGACTTAAGTGACATAGACTTCTCATAGAAGAGGCAGAGATGATAAATTACCTTTTTTATGAAACAATTTTCCATTCAAATGTTCTTTCTATGAAACTGAAGTGTTTTGCAGGTTTAGGTCATACTGAAAAAAAATCAGACAAAAACTTAATGCTCTATGAATGAGAATGGAAAAAGTTTGCTATTTGGGGGCTTTGTTTTTTGTTTGAAGTGTTTTGGGGTTTTTTGGGGGGTTGATTTAATTGCTTTTTTCTTTTTACTCAATTTAAAACTCTGTGAATTAGATATTGCTTATATTTCAGGTCTGTGAACTTCAAATGTTTCTATATCTATTTTCAAAATAACTTCTTTTTTTTTCTGGTAAATGTGCATCTTTTGCTCCAGACACTCACTCTTTCTATAGCATAGAAATTTTATTTACCGATTAGATGTTTCCAACTCTGAGTTATAATTGGCCTTGCTGAGAAGTAGAGATACTCAGTTCTTCACAGGAATAATCATGTGATTCCTGAGTTCAAGGTTTTAATATAATTTTTACCCTTTAAATCTAAAAGGGAAATAAAGCTACAAAAATTTATTACAGCAATAATGCAAGTTATATAGAGGGATTTTTCAGAGAGAGTAGCCCTTTGCTTGCCTGTAACTACTGATGGTTTCGGAATGTAGGAAAGGCCAACTGCTTCTCCAAAGAACTCAAGGTTGATGTCTGTCAAAAGATAAATGTTTCTGTGTAGAGAGTTTCTTCCTAATTAATAACTATTCGTGAAACAGACCATCCACATAGGTTTTTCTACCTCTATCTTGATCATGATAGTAACCAGCATTCCCAACATTTCAGTCTCCCTTGATACAGACTCCTCATTCCCAGCCTGTGCTGCCCTCCTCCTCCAGGCTGAATGCTTTTTTGGGGGAAATTGTTGACAATTGTATTTCCCTCTTCCTTAGGTTTATTTGAGCCTGTTTCCATGATTTTGTTCACAGTGTGAATGTAAAAATTCCTTAGTTGGTCCATTTTTAGATGAAAGAGCTGGTGACAGTAAATAACTTCAGTTCTTGGGCAAGGATTTGCAGTGCAGTCTCAGATTAGATGTTCTCTTCTCTCTCAATATTATTCTCAAGCCCTAGCAAAACTCATGTTGCAGTCACAGATTAAAGCTGGAAGAAACTTGTCCTTAGTCTGACTTCTGTGGTTAAAAAAGTGTGTAGTATTCATGCTATGCTATAGTGCATGATATATTTTCTTTGAAGGAAGGGGAAGAGCAGATAAAATAGAAACCGGATATAAACGTGTTAACCCACTGAGTGTTTACAACTGTGACTATAAATATATAAACTATAACTTTTCTGTCCGTTAGCCATTACATTTTTCCATTAAAGAAAGGGAACTCTGGTTCATTCAGTGTTGTCCCTTTTCTCAATCCTTTAATCCGTCCTATAGATCTTTTTAGAACACTTTCCAATTTATAAATACATCTTTTAAGTTATGAGTACCAGGATTGAACATATTTCAAGCTTCAATAATGCCTGATACATTAGCAATATAGTAATAAGGGAAAGGAAGTACTTTGCCTTCTTATAATTAATAATTTAATTAATTACAGCAGAGGTCACTGTCAAAATGAGAAATAGGTTCTTCTGCTCTAGGCTCTACACTGTCCCCAAAAGGAGGATGTGGCTGCAGCCTATGTTCTTTATTCTGAGATGAATGTCTTTATATGTTTGACTGTATAAAAACCCATATTTTTAAATTGTAGTCAAGTTAGTGAGTGAATGAAACTATATGGTCTCATTGCCATCTCTACATTCCAGCTTTTTGTCATTTCTGTTCAACACAGTGAAGTGTTTCTTGTGTATTAGAAAGCACCTTTGACTGTATTTTAACTTTTCTGGATACTCACTTCGTATTTGTCCTTCTGCTCTCATTATCGGTTGCCTATTCAATCCCTTTTCCCCATTTTACTCTATATGTGTTGATAAGTTTACATGCACATACTCACACAGAGACATAAAAATATTGTATGCATGAGTATTTTTAAGAATGGCTTTAATTTTCCTTCTAAGCCAAGTTGGCTTATTACCAGAGCAGTTGTCCTTCTTTATTGATTGTGGCTTCTGGACATCTAGTAAAATATTCTTAAACAGTTCCTAATTATTCATATTTTTTCTGTTTAAATTCATTCTCCCAGTAGATTTGGCTTTATTTGTTCTCAGCTTTGGAAAGTTGACTCTTTTAAAGCTCCAACCAATTCAGTAGCTGCCATCAAAATTCTGAAACAAAGCCCAAGGAAAGTTCGTGACCTCCTCTTGGTTTGGTTCCAGAAAGAATATTAAAAGGGGGATGATGCACCATCTTGATTAAAATTAATAAGTTTCTGAAAGAGAAAACTGATTTTTAGAGCTCACAGTAGATTTTCATGGTCCGGAAACTTGACAAGCATTGGAAATCTTTGTAGTTGATGATGCTGGGCATCTCATGAGCAGTACTATTGAACTGGAAAGTGCTGGTGTCTTGGAGACGTAGACTCTTCAATGGTTGTCTGTGACAGTAGTATGAACTCCCCAGTTTTTCATCTATTCACTAGTACACCTCATTATGACTGAGAAACGCCTGTATTATTGTTACCAGAACAAAGATATCAGTTTGATTGTTACTCTTCTGCATTGTAGTTCTGTCATGATTTAACCCCAGCCAGCAGCCAAGCTCCAGGCAGCCCCTCACTCACTCTCCCACCAACTGAATCGGGGAGAGAATCAGAAGGGTAAAAGCCAGAACGCTCACGGGTTGAGATAAGGGCAGTTTAATAGGGAAAGCAAAAGCTGAGCACACAAGTAAAACAAAACAAGGAATTAATTCACTGCTTCCCACAGGCAGGCAGGTGTTTGGCCATCTCCAGGAGACCAGGGCCCCATCACATGTAATGGTGACTTGGGAAGACAAACACCATCACACTAAATGTCCCCTCCTTCCTCCTTCTTCTCCCCTGCTTTATATCCTGAGGATGATGTCATATTGTCTGGAATATCCCTTTGGTCAGTTTGGGTCACCTGTCCTGGCTGTGTCTCCTCCCAACCTCCCAGGCACCCTCTATTGGGTTGGCATGGCCAGATTTTGGTAGTGGAAGGGCTATAGGGGTGGCTTCTGGGAAGCTTCCTCCATGTCTGACAGAGCCAATCCCAGCCAGCTCAAAAATGGACTCACTGCTGGCCAAGCCTGGGCCAGTTGGAAATGGTGGTAATGCCTCTGTGATAACATATTTAGGAAGGAAAAAAAAAAGTATTGTGCAGATGTAATTGTGTCCAGAGAACAGCAGAGTGAGAATACGTGAGAGAAACAACTCTGCAGACACCAAGGTCAGTGGAGAAGGAGGAGGAGGAGCTGCTCCAGGCAGCAGAGCTGAGATTCCCCTTTGGCCCGTGGTGCAGACCATGGTGAAGCAGCTGTGCCCCTGCAGCCCATGAAAGTCCATGGGCGTACAGAGATCCACCTGCAGCCTGGGGAGGAGCCCCACCTGGAGCAAGTGGATGCCTGAGAGGAGCCTATGAACCTACGGGAAACCCATGCTGGAGCAGGCTCCTGGTAGGGCTTGTGGAGCTGTGGGGGACCCACTCTGGAGCAGCCTGTTCCTGAAGAGCTGCACTCCATCAAAGAGTGACCTACGTTGCAGCAATTTGTGGAGGACTGTTGCGTGTGGAATGGACTCATGTTAGAGAAGATCATGGAGGGACCCCATTCTGGAGCAGGGGAAGGAGTCCTCTCCCTGAGCAGTGGCAGAAACGTCATGTAATGAAGCACTTGTAACCCCCACTCCCTGTCTCCCTGTGCCGCTCAGGGGGAGGAGGTAGATCTGGGAAGTGGGGGGGGGAGGTGAAGCTGTTTTTAAGATCTTATTTTACTTTTCATTATCCTGCTCTGATTTTATTTAATTCATAATATAATTTATCATTTATGATAATAAATTAATATCTCTAATTCATGTCGGTTCTGCCCATGACAGTGAGTGATCCCTCTCTGTCCTTATCTCAAGTCATGAACCCACCTGTCATTATATTTTCTCTCCCTGTCCAGTTGCAGAGGGAAGTGATAGAGAGGTTTTGGTGGGTGTCCGGCATCCAGCCAGAGTCAACCCACTACAGTCTTTTTAGTGCTGAAACCTAGGAACAAACCAGGCCCCACCACAACCTCCTCCCCAGCATGGCAGTACGAAAAGCAGAAGAGGCCTTGACTCTGTGTGAGCCTTGCTCAGCAATAACAAAAACATCTCTATGTTATCAATTCTATGTTCAGCACGAATCCAGAACACAGCCCCATAGCAGCCAGTGTGAAGACAGTTAACTCTACCTCAGCCAAACCCAGCACAGGTTCTAAGGGAGAATACTGTCCTGCAGTTTTAAAACCAGAAAGTGAAGTTATTTCATTTAGAGAAATAGGTCCTGTAGATTCATTTTCGCATATACAACCTTAAAAACTCTAAGCATTAGCTATATTGGGTCATTAAGTAAAAGTGTTCCTTGAGATCTGGACTGCAGACTTGCTTTGAGAAGAAACATACTTCATTTTCTCAGCCTGTCATGTCAATGTTGTATTGGATACAAGCATTCTGAAAAAAAGATCACCAAATACGCACTTAGGTAGCCAGTGATGAGAACAAAAATAGGAAGTACAATCCAATTGTCCATGCAGAATCAAACCCACTTTTTTACTCTTCCATCTCCTGTTAATTAATTATTCAAAGAACTTAAAGCTTTCTCTCAAAATAATACATTTTAAAATTTAGATAGCTGTTACTTGTGAGTTTCAACTGAAATTCCAAGGACAACAAAATACATTGTTTCTATAGGCATTTTTATTAACATAATGTGATGTTTGGTTGGGCTGTTTCTATTTAAAAGAATTCTTCAGATATATTCAAGTCATTGCTGTGAACCATGGTAAGGATGAGAAGAGTCATGCTACCACTGCGAGGTCTTCAGAATTCATAACGCTTTTGAGCACTTCGGCTGGTAAGAACATTGTGTGGAGGGTCAGCTGATAGCCTACTTGACTTTCTTTGAAAGCCCAATTTCATTAAAATTTAGTACAAGTGACTAGGGTAAAATTTGCGTGCTAGATCACGTGAAAGCTTTTCCTAAGTGTAAAACAAATGCTTCTGGTTTTGTTTGGTTTTTCGTTTGTGGGTCCATTGCGCTGGTTTTTTCCACTTTAGATAGAAATTATGAAGAAAAATCTAGATTTCTGTTTAAACCAACTCTTTTATATAGTTGAACAGTCAGACAAACAAAAAAGTTATTCAGCGTATCCTAAACAGTCCTTTCCTCATCTCTTTCTTCAACTATTTGCACTTGTCTTCATTCTTTATTTTGTAGGTTCTTTCTAATCTTCACTACTTCAGAATTATAAGGGTCAGCTTGAGAGTTAGAATTCTTTTTCTCATGTTGTAAAATTTCATTTGGCTAAGCCAAGGGAAACTGCAACAATATACTTTGGAATTATTGATGATGAAGGGAAGACTAAAATTTGATTTCCTTACATCTGCTTCTAATAACTTTTCTAAAAATTGTATTAGTGGATCAATGTTGAGTTTTCATTTCTGTTCAGATAGTAGGATCTGCATGTTTACTTTACATCTTTTTCCCTTCTAACCACCATTTCACTGTCTCTGTTATGCCAATCTTTCTGCTGTAAAATTTTTTTTTGCAAGAAATTTTTTGCCAAATATTCCATGGTAATCTGTGGTAAATTAATCTTTAATTGGAACACAGAAAAAATTACATTGTGAAAGTCCTGTTTGTACCCAAGTGTTACTATGATGTGAATTGTTTCAGGATGGAGACCAAGCTGAGTGCTCTTTCCATGTTGCAGATCAAATGGACATGTTTTACAGCAACACAATGAGTCAATTTTTTTGGAGCTGTTTTGAAGTCTCCATTCCATCTCATTCAATTTTCAGCTGCCTCCACTTGTTTAGCCTCTTATCAGCTTACATATATCGCAAGGATAAGACACTCCTTTAGCCAAGTTAATTACACTGTCTTCATCCCATGCAATCATGAGCAGGCCTGGTTATTTTAATCATCTTCACGCCTACTTTCCTATACACACTTTGCTTACACGGTAGCCATTCTAAAATGTGTGAGCTGGACTCTTGCCTAGAAGTAAGCTGATCCCTGCATTACCCTGAAATGTTCTCACTGCATTTGCTTCTAATTGGGTAATGTGCTGCACTGTTTTCATATGTTTTTTGTTCCTTGCTATCAAACATTCCATGCTTTTTTCACGATATGATTTATAAGACTTCCTTGTCACCTACATTCCTGCCAATTCTCCCAGAGATTCATCTCTAAATTGTTCTGTTTCTTCCAAAGTCTCACCCTCATACTGCTGCTAATTGAATATTTGCATACCCTGTTCCTTCTGTCTGGAACTCCTTTTAATTCACTGGATGTCCTCTGCCAAACAGTTTTAAAAGTCAGGCTGAAACTTTCCCCTTTGAATATTGCTTTTTGTGTTCATATGTAATCCCTTTCAAAATGTTCAGAGCCCAGAAGTGTTTCCACATTCAAGTGATCAGAAGTGAGAGATAACAGCAGGGTTTCAGGCCAAATCAGATACAGAACGATCTGTGAACCTGTCATTTCCTTGTAGAATTATACAACAGTGACAATCTCATGATGGTTATGTCACATATGCTGACAAAAAATCAGGATGTCCTCCTTGTAAAAACAAATCCAGGAGGTCCTTCATGTTCCTGAGCAGGTACAGGCCTGCTGCAGTTACATGCAGCAATATGTTGGATAGCTTAAGTTGTTGGAAACTGAAAGTCTGCAGTTTAGCAGCAGATAGAAATTGTTCAGTTCTCTAATTTCAAAGCAGTAAGTTCAAGAATTAAATAATTTTATTAATGTAAATGCTGCATGATTATCAAGAAGTTAACAGACAGTCCTTCTAATAAGTCCGAGGATGCAGCCTGATCTGCTCACATCCCTCTCTTTCATCATGTTTTCAACTCCTTCCGTTCCTCTTTAAACCTTGCTGTGTCTTGCCACAGAACTTAGGTCTTGTCAATCTACCAGTGTTGTGCCAATAGATAAATGACATTATCAAGTTAACATCAGAAGCTGCTATTAACATATCAGTGTAATCTCCAAGATAGAATCAGTTTAAAAAGATGATCAGCGTAATGCCTGTCTGTCAAATTATGAAAATAAGCCATGGTTGTGGTTTTTTACACCATCTTAATACTACACCAGCATTTCTGCTAACTTGATTTCCTAGTTTAGTCTTCACTAGAGTTGCAGTAGAAAAATACTGAATTTCTGGGAACTTTAAAGAATAAACAATGTTTGTGCTTACCAAGTAGAAGGATTTAGTAAATAAATGGCATCAAAGTACTGTTATGAATGGGAATTACTTATGCAGGGTTTTTCAGCATTGGAAGAAAGCCTTTGCTGAAATAAAATAGCATATTAAAAGTGTAGCAAGAGATTAGCTCTGCAATAAGGACAAGGATTGGCTTCTAATTATCCAGAGATTTCACTGTTGGTCAGAGTCCCTTCATAACCACCACAGAGGGGACAAAAAACTATTGAAGTTACATCCAAGGATCTAAATTACCTGCCACACTGGCATATGCCAGAGGTAATGCTTGTACGTAGCTGGAGTTACATTGACAAATTTCCCTACTGCAAAATTTAATAAATAAAAAGGGATTGTAGATGCTCTTACTCATTGCAAATAGCTTACTGAAGAGATAACCATGGTTTACTTTACAGTTTTGTCTTTCAGAAGTTTGTTTCACCTCCTGAAGCTTCTTCTTTTGATTTCTCATTGTACTTGAGAAGAGGTTTGTGCCTTACAAAATTTCTTAAGAAGGAGACGTGCCCTGAAACATTTCAGAAGCAGAACCACCTGCCAGTCCTGCAGGCAAGCACCAATGCAGCAGCAGCTGTCTGCATACTCTCTCAAGGAGTTAGAGAAAATAAAGTCAGCTTTGTATCTAGATGCTGAAGTTAGAGTCAGGAAAAGAGGATGTTAATGGTGTAGACATGTAAATATTGAAGTGAATATTTTATTTGAAAAGGCAGATAACACAGATTGTACATGCACATTTATTACCCTATTTCCTCTGTTGATTGTGTCTCTTGTGTGATTTTGGAAGGCTGAAGTAACTCTTAGGTTACGAGTTCAGTTCTTAGCACTAGATTTGAGAAAATAAATCTTTAAATAAATTAGTGCGGGTTCAAACTAGCACAGTTTATTTAATGTGTTCAGTTTAGCCTTCCCAGTATGTGACAGCGCACTGTGTGCTCTGCTGTGAGGGATGAGTGGCTGTGACTGCATAGGAGCTCAGGGCCACCACCATGGTTCAGAAGCAGAGCATCTGCTGGGAACTGCCGTGGTCAATCTGACTTTACACTGCGCACGTATTCTGGAGCTTTCACTTCAGGCACAGAAAACGCGTTCAGGCAGGGAATAACCTACAGCATATAATGGAATAAAAGGAAAAGAAGTTTCATTTTGCAGCTCTAAAACACAAAAATCTTCACCTTAGTGAGTTCCTAGCTGGGTCACAGCTGGAACAGAAATTGAGTGCCCAATATTGGATAATCTAATCTTAAGGTTCTGAATAAATGCGGAAAGGCATTACAACTGGTCTCTACTCACAAAGAGCTACTGAGCACATACAACACCTATTTCTGTTGTAGTTGCTTACATCAGATTTCATTCTGGCCTCATACTTAAGCTTTTACATGGTTTTAAATGGTTGCTGCAAAGTCAGATCTTTGAGAAAGACATATGACTGGCAGAGAATAAATATTTTACATGGAATAATTACGTATTGCCTGAAGTCTTTGGCATGCTAGCCAGCAAGAAAAAAAAACATTTTAATACATGCCAACCACACCTACAAAAGATAAGTACCATCACAAATCATACTCACTTATTCCAAGATTATCATTTGATAACCAGTCCAAATTGCTGTTGAGATAATAGCACATCTTTTGATGTTACTGGCAAAGTGCAGGTAAAAATATTTCTGTGTTTGGCTTTCACCATTAGAGCTAAGATTTTACAAAACGTAACAACAAAAGAAGAGCCAAAGCATAAGAGGAAGAATACTTTCTCATAGTAGTGTAAATTAGACTTCAGCATACTTTGGAAAAAAAATGCCACCTACTAGAAATAGTCTATTAAGTGAAAAGTGTATAAAAAAAATTTATTTTACTGGGCAAACTTTAGAAATAGTTGGTACAATCTGTTTAGTTTCAGCCTGGTTTTCTTAGAGGTGTTTGGAAAATACTTGCAGCGAATATAATAGGTTCCCCCAACATGAGAGAAGCTAAGTAACTTCTATTGGAAAAAGTACAAACTGACCGTATCTTTGTGGCAGATTTCCTTGACACCTCAAGTCCACATCCATTCAAACGCTGCCTTTTTTAACATCCCGGGAAGCTTTAATCAGTGTCAGGTTTACACCAGCACAGAGGAGAATCTCTGGTTTATCAGTTTAAAACAATGGGATCCTTTATGCGGGAAGATTGTGACTCACTGCCTTGTTTGTCCTAGCTAATGAGAACTAACAGCACTGTCTGTAATGGATGTGCCATGGATATTACTGTGGGAACGTGCCTTCAGGAAGAGATCCAACTACCTTCAACTGTGTAGTCAAAGGCGTTTGTTATTAAAATAATTTTGGAAACTCAAGTACAAGATGTACTTGAATTGCACTGTGAATAAGTTAACAATTGTTCTAACTTATCATAGCTGTTCTGCACATATGTTCAACATGCAGTTTGTTGGCATTTTGATGCTGTGTATGTGTGTGGGGAGAGGGGTGTGAGCAGACCTAGTCTGCTGACGCATCTTGATAGATGGATTGGGTTTTATCATCATTGAATCAGAGAAACACTGAGTGGTTCTCCAAGATGAAATAGTTTGAGGGAAAAGAATAAACATCCTGCATCAGACCTTACAGTAAATCAGACCAAGGAAAGGCTCAATTCAAGTGACTGGAAGCTTGCTCAGGATTTCTGCCAAGGTTTGTTACACCATAAATGAAAATCCATAAACTAGGAGATGAAAATCTATTAAAGACTCTTGATTGCATATTTGCTGTGTGGGAAACTGTCAGGGACAACTCATCTCCTGGTATTTCTGTTCCCCTACTAAGGAGGCAGAGATCCAGAGCAGAGTATGTAGACTTGACCATTTCCTGCAGGAGCTGAGTGTAGAACAAACCATCTGGGAAGAGAACAACTTGGTAAGGTTTCTGAACAGTGAAGAGTTATAAATGAAACTATTTACACAAAGCAACAACAGCAACAGATATTTGGATACTATCATCATTGTTATAATTTCTTATAAATTTCCTTTTAAGAAGGGCTGTGATCCTGATTTTGTGTTTACTGTGTTTGCTATGATTACTGATTCATCCAGAGCATACAACCACTGAGAGGGTACAGAAGCAGCATGTGCTTATGACCAAGTGAAGATATGAATTTCAGATTATTTTACATGCTGAAATTTTGCTGGAAAGGTCAGGACTGTGAAGTACTTAGCAGAAAAAAAAAAAGATAAAGCAAAAAAGCTAGCAAATCTGCTTTTTAGTTATTCATAACGCTTCTTGTCCCAGTCAGGCATGTTGTATGATGTCTATACGTTCTCCTGCATGCACTGTAAATTTTGTATCTATGTAAAAATATTTGTATATGCCCTATTGGCCTCTATGGCTGGTGGATGGCAGACCTGAAACCTATCCCTCACCTTAGCTAATAAGAAAAGTTTTTAAACATGTCAAAAGCTTCCTTTAAATCTCAGATGAGAATTGCTACCTTGAAATGCATCCACCATGAACCATGTCAGGAACTCTTATTGCAGAAATTAGCTGATCAGAAATTCAGTGAAGTACTGACAAGCAAGTGCTCTCTCTAGTGTTATAGACTGGTTTGAAAATGCAATTTTCACCAAAAAAATGCAGTAAATGTAAAGAAAAAAAAGAGTCATTGAAATCATCAATGGAAAATCTCAGATTTTCAACCAGAACATAAATGTTTGCATTCTGAAAAGCAGCTGAAGCAGTGGCTGAGGTCTTCACATTTCTGTTCTTCTCTTCTGGCTTAACTCTTAAGCTAGAGCACATCTCCTCTCATACAACAATGAATTTGTTTTTCCAACAAAAACATCAATATTTTCCACAAAAAAATTTGCAGAAACAGTGAAGGGTACTTTAATCATAACCCAAAACCCATAAATTTCCATTATTGAGAACTAAAAGGGCATTAGATGCTTATTGGACCTTTCAGGTGAGATGCAGAATGGGAACATAATCTAGAAATGGGATGTCTGCAGTATCTTTCCACTGTGCTCGTCCACTACAAGGCTGTATGCAGTCTGGCAGTAACATCTGTGTTGTTTGTTAGACTGTCTTAAAACCCGGATGCTAAGACCATTTGATTTTCTCAATCTACTAGGCATAATAGAGACATAATCAGTCTCCAGTCTGTGCCCATTTTCATCAAAATTGACCACTATGTATCTGTGCAATATTTTTGCAAACTACATTTTCTTTTGTATTATTATAAACTGGAAAGCTGATATCTAAGAATAGAAAATCACAAGTAGCTATAACTAAACAAGATTATGAATATTAAGTACATTACTAAGACTTTCAAAAAATTTTATGGATAATGTGGTTCAGAAAACTGAAAAGAAAAAGCCACTTTTCATCTAGTGTGGGGATGAATTAGAAAAATTCCCTAAAAATAGTCCACAATTTAGACGATATTACCATAAATACATATCTTTCTGGTATTACTATTCACTATCTCAGATGTCCCTTATTTGTCCCACCAGCGAACCAGAAAACCTGTTCTCTGAACTGGACTTGGCGTGCTGTGCTGGAAGAAACCTGCCTATCTGAAGAAGGACAGCTAAGAAAGACTTGGGAGCAGGGCTGAGTGAGGTCACCTTGCTGGGGCTGCCTTTGTGTTATGGAACACTCATTAAATCAGGTAACCCATGGAACAAGAGGAGCATGTTGACACGCATGTTTGGGGGCCTGATACAGGATGAAGATGTAATCAGCCATTAAACATTTATAACTAGTATTAATGAGCCATTAAAAGGATTGGAAACCCTGCATTCCCATTCTACTCCTTTGCACTTATTATCCGGTGAAATCTCAATGGATTTGGGTTGGGAATAATTGCTTGTTAACTTCACATTTATCACAGGCACAACATAGGTAATCCTAATACAAATGGCAATCTGCCCCACAGAGCCCCCACACTGCATTGCTTGTCAGCTGCTTTTTGGGAGCAGTTCTGCCTGTACTCCCATGGCAAACAAGATGAACTATTGGTTAGTGGGTTGTCCAAAAAGGCAATGGACAATGTCTATTAAAGTAGGCTTAGCACCGCTCTGTCCAGAGTCACACATCACACACAAAGCTCCTTGTCAGTTGGAAACACAGACAGAATAAACTCATGACTTCCTGGCAGAGACTATGTAGACATTCTGTTTTTCCCACCCTTCCTTTCCCCTTGGTAAGCAATGTATTATCCTTCTTTGAAATGTAAGGCACACTGAGACAAAGATCCTCTATACCCATGTGGGTGGAGAAGAGACAAAGTTTTAACATGCTCCTGAAAAGTGTGCTGTTGAGCATTTGGAGAGTAAATAAGAACTCCAATATCCTTCTCAGTTTTGAAAAGTACTTATTTTCTCTACGTATTTCAAAACCCAGTGCTCTAAATCCATAGAGGCATGTAGTGATTGCACACAACTAGAGATGCTTGGCTCTTAAGCACAGGACAGGTCACATAATCAAAATCATCCTTTGCATACTTGTAGTCTAATGAAAATTTGGCGTTAAAGGAGTCTAGAATTTAAATGTCCCTAGGTAATTTAACCAAGCTTTGGTGTTCTTCTGAGAATTTAATGTTGTTATACATTTGACCTCAGTAAATATTAGATATCTGCCTGAGTATCACTTGCCGCATTCTGGCACCAAATCTCCACAATACCCTTCCTGCGCTGTTTGGTAGCAAGAAGGGACCTGGATGAACTGACAGCCTTGAAGTGTTTGTTGCTACCCTAGAAGCTTCTGGACAGTCATTTATAGTGCCACTACATTAATTTCATAGTGCTAACACAGCTATGAATTTGTTATGAAATTGTATTTAAATTAAAATAATTATCTTTCAGTTCAGCTCTCATGTAAGAAGTACCTAAGCCTCTTGATTCAATGACCTCACTATGTCAGATTGCCTAGAGCTCATGATCAAACTGCTCTAATTCCCTTTTTTAAAGGTCATGTAAACATGTGTGCTTAGTGAATTAGATGCAAATTCAATTCCCTATTCACAAAGCTTCCCAGTTAAGTTCCTTACCTATCCCTCAATTGCAAGCCTGCACCTGACAGCAGAATACTGACTTTTGAACTGTGGTCAAAGACATGATTAAACAAAGAAATAACTGCCCCCTGTAATGTAGAGAATACAGCTAGAGAGAAGTGAAGCTACATTTTTTCTAAATGGTGCTCATTATGTAGGTCACCTAACTCACTTTTTAACATGGCTGTTCCATTATTTTATTTGGGGTTTTTTTATACTGTGTTTTTATAGGAGTGGTATGTGCTGAAGAGCAATGTATAGATACCTAGGTACCCATGCATGGGTTTTATTAGAGATGTTACTGTAATTAAGGACTGCTTGAGCATCCTTCCTAACAAGATGTGCTAAAACAAACAAAAAAAAGGGAATAACGAATGTCAGTTTTAAGTCATCTCCATCAAAGACTGAGTGAAATACACTGAACATTTCACCATTTCAATAATAATAACAATAGAGCAAATCTTTTTGATTCTGGCATTTCAGTTCACCTATAAATAATAGTTTCCGAGCTGATTTTCATAATTCTGAAAATAAAGTTATTACATTTATGATCTTGTTGTTGGATCTTTCCTTATAAGTAGTGACTAATTATGTGTGTACAGTTATTCTGACAGCAGGTTCACCCCACAGGTCTGGGGTGTCTGCAGCACAGTACCTTACCTCTGACTGAGGCTGGTGATGGAAAAAAAAATCAGCGGAGTGTTTCCCCAGACATCTTCTTGTAGCATCCTGGAAACAGCTGGTCTGAAATAATCCTGAACTCATTGTTTAGAACTTTTCAGCTGTGCCAGACCCAAAATCTGGGGATAGTAAGACCCAGAAAGTCACCAGGTTTGTGTAATAGTTAGATTTTGCAGACAATGAAATCTCAACTTCCATGTTTGCCTCTAGGTTTTCAACCTCTAGTTTGCACATTTTCAAGAGTTTTCAAAGACCAGGAGAACAAAAACATCTTTCAAGAATGTGAAAATCTCAGATGAAAACACACAAACAAACAAACAAACAAACTACAAAGCAACAAGTCACCCACATCTGTTGTCAGGTTTGGTAAACCACGAGATACAAGAAAAGCTGTGGGATTGTCTAGGGCAGACAGTTATTCAGGGTACTTTGATGCTTACCGCAGGCTGTACTTTTTCCAGGTGCATCACCCTACAGACAAACCTTGCTGTGGGAAGATCCACAGTTCTTGTTAGGCCTCAAGACTTCTTGAACTGCGTGAAGTTACAGCACTGTTAGAAAGGAACAGAGAAGTTTCTTGGAACAGTGTGTTTTGCTAAGTGCCATGACAGGTTGTAGCAATGAGGAAAAGGTAGACAGCAAAACATTTCTAAGGGCCTGATGAAGAACCAGCATGCGTATAAATTCATCATGCTTATTGATAAACCACTCCCTGCAGACTCTTCTGGTATGCTTACCAAAGATAAGGCATACAGCTACCTCATGGGCTCAGTGTGAGATGAACCAGCACTCCCACCCTTAGGTCAAAACAAGAGCTGAGTATCAGCCGCTTATCTACCTTGAGGTCCCACTGGGGTCCTGATCCCTATTCTTCCTTTCAGAAGTAAAGGAATGGCAATATTGGCCAGCAGATTTCTTAAAAAAATAAAATTAAATAATAATTGGAATAAAATATTAAAGGTAATTAAACCTAACAATTAATGCATCTGAATAGTTCATATCTTCTGCTAAAACAAAATATTTCAGACCTTGTTCTTACCTGAAAAGTTTAAAAGAATTAGTCAAGAAGGTCTCTGGACCACTAGAGTTAATTTTCTTTACCATGTCTTCGGAAAGAAAGGATATTTCAAGGAATTGCTGACTTGCCAAAGCAATCGTAGCATTTAAAGAGAATGGTCCAGGAAATGATATATCAGTTATTCTGATACTAATCTTAGGAAAAAAATTAGAAAGCTGGACAAAGTCAGCACTCTATCAACAGGGAATTATGTGCTAAAAATAAAGCTATATCGTTCAACGTCGTTTCAGAGAAAGTAGTTCTTGTCAAATTATCTTCTTTAGGTTTTTCTTTTATAAGATTTTAGGTCTGGTTGATGAAGGTAGCTGTGTTGTTATAGTGCAATTAAATTTCGCCAAGGCATTTGACATACTACACATGACATTGTGTTTTAAAATCCTACATTATATGTAATTAATAGAGCACAGATTACATGATTTAAAAGCCACTTGACTGATAGCACACAAAATGTGTGCATTAATGGAAAGGCATTAATTATCTGGGCCATTAATAACAAGACACTGCAAGAGTCTTGGTCTTAAGCCATTTTAACCCTTATTTGAAAATAATCTGAACACTGGGTGCAGTTTGAAGGGGACACAAAGTTGATGCTGTGAAAAGCAATCAGGAGTCAGCTGTTAGAGTGCGCTGGATCTCCTGGATAGGTGGCCTGAATTTGGCAGAAGTTTGAAAGCACTGAAATGCCGTGAACAGGGAGCAGAAGTGTTTTGTGGAGTGCTGCCGGCCCATGCACCCAGGGAAAAGCACCTGTGCATCTTTGGAAGCATGAAAAACTCATCCAAAATGGATGCATAGGAGAAACCTAATCTTGGACATTAGGCAACGTTTGTATGGGCGTCAAAGTGGCGCCAGAGTAAGCCCTGGAGAAGTGAGTGAAGAGGAATAGATCTGAGGGGATTATTTGTATCTTGTAGGGAGATTTGAGGGGCAAAAACAGCTGTGGGGAGAGGAAGTTAGAGAGGGGGCAGTGAGATGGGGAAGTGGGCACTCCTGAAATGTGGCTCCTGGTGTTGGCCCACCCGTTTTCATAACCCTCAAGCCCATTTCCCATCCTGCAAATGTCTGACCATGGCTACTCACATCCAGCACCTTTTCCGTGGCCACAGTCAGCTCCTCACCCTGCAGCAGCTGGAACAGACTAGAGGGCTGGCAGCCACCACTGGGCCATCAGCTTTCCCCTCTCTAAGGACCTCCTAGGGGAAACAAATAATATAGGTCCTGTGGCTAGAAATTAGAGGGTACTAATGGTCCTTTCTGGCTTCAGAATCCATGAATCACCCCTTACTGCCTGGGTGGCCTTTCCTTCTTGGTTAAAGGTCTACCACGAAAAAAAATAGAGCTCATTTCTAATCTCTTAGCAAAACTCAAATGGCCTATCAAATGGTCTGATAATCTCAGTCTGATTAACTTTGTGTTTCTTTGCCTGTTCAAAAGGCATTTGGTGTTTCCCAAGGAAAAAGGACTGGAATCAGCAAAAGTACATAGGAACATGTTTCAAAGGTGCGTGTAGCAATCCTATTTTATAGTTATTTGCAATGGCCAGTATCTCCATGCTTAAACTTTCCATGACATTGAAAGTGTTGATAGTATTGCATATTTCACTTTGGCAGTACATACACTGAAATTGGAACAATATAGAGAAGATTAGCATGGCTCCTGGGCAAGGATGACATGCAGATTCATGAAGAGTTACAAAATTCTTTTGAGCCAACAACATGCCCAGCAGGACTAGGAAAGTGACTGTTCTTCTTTACTGGGCAGTGGTGAGGCTACACCTCAAGTCCTGTGTCCAGTTTTGAGCCCCTCACTACAAGAAGGACATTGAGGGGCTGGAGTGTGTCCAGAGAAGGGGAGTAGAGCTGGTGAAAGGTCTGGAGCACAAGTGAGATGAGGAGCAGCTGAGGCACCTGGGAGTGTTTAGGCTGGAGAAAAGGAGGCTCAGGGGAAACCTTATCACTCTCTACAGCTCCCTGAAGGGAGGCTGTAGCCAGGTGGGGGTCAGTCTCTTCTACCAGGCAGGAACAGAGGACATGGCCTCAAGCTGCACCAGGGAAGATTCAGGCTGGACATCAGGAACAATGTCTTCACTGAAAGGGCTGCCCAGGGAGGTGGTGGAGTCAACATTCCTGGAAGTGTTCAAGAAAGGACTGGATGTGGCACTTAGTGCTGTATTATAATTGACAAGGTGGCGATTGGTCAAAGGTGGGACTTGATGATCTTGAAGGTCTTTTCCAACATTAATGATTCTATGATTTTATGATCTACTTAGTTTATGACTCCATATATCAGGAAGAATTTCAGGTTAGTATATTATTTTTAAACATTAAAGTATTTCTCCAACAGCTAATATTGAAAAAACCCACCTCAAAAGTCTTTATGGGCGTTTCATTTAGGACATAGACCAGTTAGTTAATTGTTCCATGCTAAAGCAAATCCTCAGCCCTTTAGTTTTCAAAATCTGAACTTCTACATAATTTTATTAATAACCAGTACCTTTATAAAGGGCCAAATGAAGCCAAAATCCTTCGTGCAAGGGGGCATAATGTTTGGATTTAAAAAATCCTTGTGAGACTTGAATTTGTTGGTTAGAACCCAATACTAATTCAAATTAGACAAAATCCAACAGACCTTTGATAGTTACATCAAAAGTTCACATTCATTTGATGTGGATTGCCTATATTTCATTGTTACTCTCTTAAAAGATTATTTATGTACAAAGAGTTAGAAAAGAGTATTAATATTTAAAAAGTGGAACTATAAGGGCAAACACTGATTCAGCATATGATTTAATTTATTAAATATTTGCTTTATTCTGCTCAAAACCATGACTTGTGACATTATTTTTTGCATAAAGAGTGATCTACAAAGATTCTTAGTAAAACATGTTTCTAGCGGAACAAGAAGTTTAGCTTGTTTACTGGCAACTGGATTCAACAGCATTTGCTTAACAAGCTGGGCATTAAGGAACCACATCAGTCATATTTTCATTCCAAATTTGCCACTGGTTTACTGAGCAACGTTCCTCAGAGGAAAAAATCTGATTTCAGAAAAGATCACACACACCAGCCCTAACAATCTGAGATGCTGTACTGAAAGTTGTCTGGAAATTCGGCATATTTTATGCAACTAAGTGCAAAGTACTTTCCTCATGGCTGAGTACATGGAAGGCACAGCAGTATTATAAAAGGGAGAGATTACCAAAGATGTCTAGACATGGAGAAAATATGACCTCAGTTAGAACACTCTGGTATTTACTTTTCCTTTCTAGAGAGAGATATACAATACTTCATGTTTCAGTATGCAAGGCAGCAAGGTTTCTGAGCAGTTCGGCAAAAGTCCTCAGTTGACTGCAGGCTGGGAAAAATAAAAAAGAAAGGATCTGAATGAAAATCATCTCTGAGAGAAAAATAGGAAGCAGAGTGCAGCTACTTTTCATTCCGTCATGCAGATGGTGTTTATTGCATTTTAAAGGTATCCATATTAAAAAAACCAACTCAACAAAATCAACCCCCAAACCACACCAACATTATAAATTTCCAATTATTTAGGAAGCATTTAAATGGCAGTTGGCTGTGTAGCCTTACTGCAGACTCAGTGTACACAACAGTGAAACTTTGTCTCAAACATTCTTATTTCTCTATTCTGCTCTCGTGACACCCTACCTAGAGTACATCCAGATCTGGGGCCCCCACAAAGGAAGGACACAGACCTGTTGGAGCAAGTCCAGAGCAGGCCACAAAGGCGATCACAAGGTTGGAGCACCTCCTATGATGATGGGTTGGGAGATCTGGGGTTGTTCGGCCTGGAGCAGAGAGGGCTCCAGGGAGACCTTTAGGTTGGACATAAGGAAGAAATCTCTGCCAGGGTGGTGAGACACTTGAACAGGTTGCCCAGATAAGTTGTGGACGCCCCATCCCTGGAAGAGTTCAAGCCCCAAAAATGGGCTCTGAGCAACCTGGCCTAGTGGAATGTGTCCCTGCCCACGATAGGAAGGTTGGAACTAAATGATCCGTAAAGTCCCTTCCAACACAAACCATTCTGTGATTCTATTATATATAGGTAACAATGGATTTTTTACTTAATCTTGGGTTCAGGGTCCCAGTTTTCCTTTCTCACATACTTGAATCTCTTACTATATTCAATTTTTTTAAATTTTTAATGGTACTCCTTAAATATTGCACAGATGTGAAGTAGTGTGTGATTTTTGCTCTTCTTCTTTGAAGTTTAATGATGGCATTGAGAGATGCCTATTGAAAGACACATTGACACCTTGTTTCTCTATAAGAAATTATCAGTAAAGATTATTATTTTAATTAAGTAATACATTCAGCTTGCTGGCTGATCTTTTAACATTTGTAACAGTTCAGTTCAATGTATGACTCCCATCAGTTCTGCTTGTGGCTATGTGTGTTGAGCCCACATACAAAAGGAGTATCCCTGACTGTGAGTTAGGTAGTAAGAAATGCCAAATTCCTGACTGACCATCCTTGCAAAACACGATGTTGCAGCCAAGCAACACAGAAAAGCTCTGTGTATTTTCTACATTGCAAACTCTTGTCCACCCAAGCTAACCCAGCTGCATGAACCAGTCCAGTTGTAGAAGCTTCAGGTAGCTCTGTGCTTAACTTGAAAGAATGAATTCCCTTGTGCTGCTGCACCTTGTTCCTGGTGCCTGAACTGCTCAGTTATCTCTACAGTATACACTTACCTACAGTAAACATACCCACAGTGTCAAAGACTGCAGTAGAACCTGTCTTGGTTTTACTTGGGCAACCACTGTTTTGTTTTTAATCCCTCAGTGTGTTTGTTTTGATCGCACACCTTGAACTTCTGCAACAAATAGGGGAAGAGGTCTATAAAACGTTGTTTACAATACAGCTTCATTCAATATACCATCCTGACTGAGTCCCAAGCTCAGACCTTGTTACAAGTGAGGTGAGGGCACTGGTGGGGAAAAAAATCATTGAATGCATACAGGTAATTAGAGCCTGCATCATTGCTTACACAAAGGGCTGGTGCAGGCAAGAATGCAGACTAATGTTCTTTTAATGTGTTATCTTCAAATGTAGTGCCTTGGAGGGTTATGTGTGTCTATATAAATAAAGCAAAAGCCAGAAATGCCAAAGTATGAATGGACAATACTGTACTCCTTAAGGTGGCAAAAGGCAGGCAGTATAGTTTGTTTTCATGATGTGTGATTCCCAGGAGCCACAGCAGATTTCAGCAGGGGAAACCTACCAGAGAAGTTCTCTTGGCTGCAGATTAAAAGATCTCTAAGGAGCTCTCTAGGAGCAGAGAAGGGTTATTAAAAAGAGATTACTTCCAGGCTGTGACAAACTTCTTGGCACAAGCTAAAGGTGACTTTTCAGAGGTTTACAACTAGTTTGATAAGATTTTCAGAAGGATATCATTAAGCACCTCTTCAGCACTGAGGCTAAGCTTTTCTCAACCTGCAGGTTCTTGAGACAGACTTAGAATGTGCCAAAACTTAACAAAGTAGCTGGTAGTTTACACTTTAATAATCAGCATAACAATATAACCTGTTAATCATAGTCCCAAAGATGGCTGAAGTTTTCCAGGAAAAAAATTTCATGTGCATACCAGACATCTGAAATGAATAACTCTACCCTGAAAGCTACAAAGCTAGATGTAAGAAAGTAGCTCATAATTAGAATGGTTTTGGTTTTATTTTTAAATAATCGTATTGGAAAGTCAGTTCAGTGAAACCGTATTTTTCTTTAGTATAAATCAACAATTATGATGACAATCTAGTCAGGAAAATGTCTCATCTCGGGATAGTAACTAATCAGTATATATCTGTGAAAGAGAAAAAAATTAAATCTCTCTTCTTCAAGTGAGCCATAGATATACAAGTCCAACATTTTCTTTGGGTAAGGTTTTGTGTAGAGGGGTTTGCAATTATGTTTTTAAATCTAAATTTCACTTCAACGTGTTAAGGAGAATTTAAAGGGCAATTTTAAATAATCAGTAAGATCAGTGCCTAGCCTCCTGAACTGGAAATATTTAAAAGCTATTTACTGACAATTCTGCTCATGCAAGTTCATGTAACTCACTTGTTTATTGCTACAAAAGAGAATTGATAAGAACAACATAGGTGGAAAATACAGTTCTTAATAAAATATAAATGAGGAAAGGTATTAATGTCTCCCTCAAATATGTATATTCATCTTTGATATTAGTGTGATTTCCATTTGTGCATGATAAAAAGATCAACATTAGAATTCTAAGGGTTAACGTTAACATGGCTTCCCTTTTTACACTCACAAATAACTGTGGGAACAGTTTCGCAAAGTATGTTATTTGATAACAAACAGACATTTAACTATCAGATTAACAGGTACATTAATGTATGTAGATGTTGACATATCCACATTTGCACCCGTAATTACTTGCAGATGTGGACTATGGGCACAAAAATGGCCATATTTTAGATACTACTCTTCAAGTCTACAGCATATTTTTATTCTCTAGTGATTTGGCATGACATTTTTTAAAACACTCAGATTCCAGCTAGGTTTTTGCCCCTAACTCAGGCAGCTGTTTTTTGAAATTTCACCTTGAAAGCATACTTGGATTTGTCACTTTTTGAATGTACACAAGAATTCCATCTGCCTTTTCAAATTAACACATCTCAGCCTTTGACTTTTTTTATCTACAGGAAGGTTATTATGAGACGTTTCTTCCTGCACTTAGAGGTTTTTCTCTGTTACTTTGCCCCCCTTGGAGCTCTTCAAGTCCTCTGTCTAATCACCAAGGGTTCTTCATGGTGCTCTGCTTACATGCAAAGCAAGAACAAGCAAACAAAAGCTGTTTGGGTACATCATCGTATTTCTTATAAATTGGTGAGAAAAAATAAAGAAGTAGCTCATTTATTTCACTACATTAAGAAACCTAGAATTAAGGAGAGAAGCAGGAAGGTAAAAATCCTCCAGATTCTGTCCTATAAATTTGCATCAAAGAGAAGGTCCATGGCAGAGAAGACAACAGAGTAATAATGGTGACAGCGCTTACAACTGCTGCAATGCTTTCCCAATGGTACTGAACCATATTAAACACCAAGACAATGGTGATTTTATGGCCTCATGGAATGCCAAAGAGACATTCTGCAGTTATAAATAAATCTGCTTATTCATACAACGGTAGTCCACTGTATTTCTAACAGATCTCTGACTCTTAGAGAGTCAGTATAATAATCTCTGCCTTAAGAGGTGAGGTGCCTAGAAGCCTTCATCCTGCCTCTTAAAACAGGCCAGCTTTGCCCTTTCCCTCTGATGCTCCCTTTACCAGAAGCATCATCAGAAATCTCAGGAGTCTCTTGGCAAAGCTGACAGTGGCTGCCTGTGGCCATTGGGTAAGGTGAGTTCTGTGTACTGCTATAAAGCCTCAGATGCCAGATGAAAGAAACCAATATTGAATGATAACTCCTAAATGTCTCAGACTATCTACCGTAATTTCTGTCCTGCATCCTCTCATCCCTTCCGCCTACCTTATGACAACAAACCCAAATGGATTTGATCTGCACCTAATCAGCCACCAAATGATAGAACGGGAGACAGCCAATTGGGCCACAGGTTAACTCAGAAAGTTGTCTTCCTGCAGGTGCCTCAGGAATTCAATGTTAAGGACACTGATGTCATTACTGATGTCATCATATTATTATCCTTCCTTCCTGTCATTGCTGCATTGAAATGGCTGAGAGCCTGATCTCTTTTTGTAGTATGGTGTAAAGTTAGGGGCAATTTTCACAAAAAATGAGTGTAGAATCATGATATGAGGAACTTTGGGATAATGCCAATGCTTATTGGGAAAAACAGCTTCAGATCATAAGACTTTCTTTTATTGTGCAGGCTGACAAGGTCCTAGAAATTCATCTCTGTTTTTTTTTACATGCCAGTCAAAGTTAGGATAACATCCTCAACAGCCGATGAGTGCTGCTTTTATTAGGGTCAGAATCTAAGTAGGAAACCTTTTTTGAAGGACAATGGTCCAAGACATTGGTCTAAAGCCAAATGGACCCTGGAACTGGCCTCACACAGTTACTGAAACCTTTTCTCCTCTGCACAGGTGGCAGATGACATTCTTTATGCCCCATCCAGTACAACAAATAGAAAGAAGAGAGGCATGAAAAAGCTAAAAATTAAAACCAAAATGCTTTAGCACTGAGAGGAAAGATAACAGCGAGAGAAAACAAAGTGCAAATGTTAGATGTTAGTCATATTGCTTACCACACCGTTGAAGATGTTGAGATATTATGGTGATAATTGTAGTAAAAGCATCCATCTAGAACAAGGGTGGACTTGTCCATGGAATTCTGATGTTTCTACATTCAACCTTCTCAGTGTGCAATGCACTTGCACCTTCCACCATTGCAATTAGTTATTTCATTGGTATGTTATGAAACTAACAAATGCTTATACATTATTTTATGTTCCTTGGAGAGGGAGGATTTTGAGCTACACCCATTAGAGATGAAACCAAGTGTTATAGAGATAGAGATACGAAAGAACAGCAATTCCAAACGGAACATAGATATTCAAGGAGACTCAGTCTTTAAGACAAGGAAAAAGAAAAAAGAAAATTGGAGCTCCAAATGCAGTGTGGAAGCTAAAGAAATGAAAGAGTGTAGTAATGTAGTAACTTGTTTGGGCCAGGATGATTTTGTGGAAGGATAGCCAAATCTTCTAAAATCAGAAAATAATGTAGAACCAGAACCTGGATGAAATACTTTTTATTAGACTCATTATATGTGTTATGGTTTTGAAAACAGAAAAGGAACCTGAATCAAGCACATAGAAACTGATTCCATTTAAGATAAAGCAATAAAAAATAAGATATTCAACTAAACATTTACAGTTCAAAAGGACAAGCTTTGATGAACTAATGGAAATGTTTAATAAAGCCCATTAAAACTAGAATCCCAAAGGATCTGACCATGGAAGAAACCTGGAATTTCAAAGTCAAAAGGATTGAATCTTACAGAACACTTTACTTTAAACTAGAGAAAATTTTGAAAGACTCTCCAGTAATCTACAAATGAAAGATGAAACTTTAGACTGTCAAAATAGATTCTGTGTTTGGCCTGGAAGAAGATATTGAACTATATGGTATTTCCTTTTTGAGCCCTATAAATTGAGACTAAAATGCACAAGGAAAGAGGTTGGGCAGCTTTGCAGTCAAGGTAAAACAGAGATTAAAGATAATCTAGCCAAAGTGGCCAAAAATGAAACAAATTTTGCCTCAAGTTTCAAAAAGGACAATTATGTTGATTTGGGAGGAAAACCAGAATGTTTCATGGCAGCTTTCATTTACACACCCTTGTTATCTCAACTGTGGTGGAAACAGAAGTCGTGAGTCTTAATGCACTCAATTCAGGGGGATTAGGTGGTCTCCCTTGCAGGATTTATGAGAACACACCTTTCAAATCAAAAACCAAATACTATGCCTACAGTTAAAAGAGGAGAAAGTAATCAGGCATCTGTAAGCCTGTAACTCTGTAAGACTGCTTTAGGACATATTTTGAAGGAAAAAATATTTAAAGATAATTTAATAGGGTGTAAGACAACAACGATTTAATCAAATGTAGATCATCCTAGGCAGAGTTTCTAGACAAAGGAAATGGACTGGATTTCATATATCAAGACTTCAGGAAATGGTGCCAACTATGAAGCTTGTGATTTAAAATCGAAGAAAGGAATGAAGAATCTGTGATGTCGAGTACGAAGCTGTAAGGTAGAGGAACTGGAGATGAATTACTGGTAGAGTTCTTCAAGACTCAGTATTGAAACAGATGGTGATTAATAGTCTAATGTCTGCTTTTCACTCAGGAAGCAAGAGAGCAAAATACCAATCTGCCTATACCTCTCAACTTGGTACTTTTATCAGTAGAGGATAACCAGGATATCATGTAAAAGAGCTGTATATTCTTGAGGAGTGACAGAATTGCAGCTCATAATGGAAAGTTCTGCTCCAGGGTGGGAGCTCATCAGCTGAAAAAGGTGTGAAAGGACCTGAGTGGACTAGCTAATTGCAGAATTATGTAAGTTGCCAGTACAATGAAAACTCCCACAGTCTATGGTTGTACTAGGTTTATTTCTAGAAGAGCCTGGGCACTGTGTGAGGTCTTGCAATACTTTCAAACTTCTCATTATACATGTTCAAGAATTATGAATTAAAACTTAACTGCAGAGAAGAGTTACTAAAAGATCATGCTGGGGGGACATGTGGTGACTGAAATAACATGGCCAAGTTAAATAAGACTGAAAGGTGATATGCTTTACATCAGTAAATACAGGTAGGTTAAACATCAGTAAGTACTAGATTCTTAAGGATACTGGTTTTGATGAAAGTTGACACTATGGGAATAAACTGACTAAGAGTAAATTTTACTTGGAACTTACCAGAATGTTTCTAGTGACAGAGAAGACAAAGCTACTTTGTGTTTTGAGCTAGAACTTCACCATTCTAATGCATTAAATTCTTACCCAACAATTGTAATGACTGGACTCTGTAATTCTTGCTACTTCTGTATTCCTAAATGAGAATAAATATTTTAAGTATTGTAATTCACAGGTCTGAAACCCTAGTATCACCTAGCCCAAACTCAAGAATGACACATTTCTTTTTTACATACCTACCGATCTGGAGGCTTTTACAGCAAAAATCCTTATCATGAGAACTATGGGTAGTGCAGTGACTTTATTTCATTTTTCTTCTTCCTGGCTGAGCATCACACAGAGGAATTTCCTATATGGCTTTTATTAATGCATGTATTCTGAATCCTCAAACCTGAAGTTCGTATAATTGTCTAAAGATTACTGGGTTTGTGTGGACATTTCACAGGTTGAAACCCTATAAACTTTTAGGAAGATGGATGTGGAATTTGCCCAGAATTTCCAGAAAACTAAGCAAAGTAATTATTTATTACTAAAAAAGGAAGGAAGGAAGGAAGGAAGGAAGGAAGGAAGGAAGGAAGGAAGACACACCAAATCAACTCACTTCAGTAAGCTCATTCGCATGTCAGTCTTCTTTTTCCCACCAGCTTCTTGGTCTAGCCTGCCTCTTCCCCAAACCATCTGACACTTTCGCTCATCTTATACCACACATCCCTCTAGTTTTATTTTTCCCAGAGCCAATTAATAACACCTTCTTGTCACTGTCCTGCAGTGTTCATGCACCTCCTCTGCACCCTTGAATTTTGTAGGTGGGTCAAGGAGTTTCTAGATTTATTTAATGTGTCAGAAAGCGAGATTATGACTGATATTTAGGTCAAATCTTACATCGCATTAGTATAGCTTGCTGACATAATGCTGCATTATAGTCAGGGTTCTGCATATGACTTTTTCTCAGAGTTGTACCCTGCAATTTTAAAAGGAAATAGCCTGAAAACTATTATAAAATGGAAAAAACTTTATCTTCCTTGAAATTCGTGTCAATGTACTTTGCCGTCTAGAATTATATGTCCTGTATGTCACGGCTTAAATGGATCATTCCAAAATTTCAGTATTTTCTGTTCTCACTCACCTGTTCAGCCTCATTTCTATACTGTACCTGAAATTTTACTTCTGCCGTTTTCTACAGTCTTACAAATACAAACACAAACAAATTGTAGAAGTCAGCAAATGTAATTATCATTTTAAAAAATTGCAGTATTTCCTTAAAAAACACTCTTAATAGTGAAAACTTTGTGTATAAACCAAGCCCCCTACCCCAAGCCAAAACTAAAACTAAAAAAAAAAAACCCAAACCAAAGCAACAAAAAAGAGGAGACAGTTTTCACAAATTAAAAAAGTTTATTCTGAATTTACTCTGTGTTGAATAATTCTAATTTTTTTTTATTTTCTCTGTTATGATACTTACAAGAACTTGAAAGTTCCAATGTTCTAACTACAAATAAAAATTAAGTCAATGATATTACATGTGCATGACCAATTGTCATCTGTTTTGGAGCTGCAACTTCTTTTTTAGATGATTTTGGTAATTATTTTCTGATTTCTTTCTGGAGAAGGCTGAACAGAGAGCATCAGATTGGGAAAAATCACACTGGCCATTGAGAAAGAAAAAATTCCAGTCACAAAATTAAACTGACTGGAGGAGTGAAAACTGAGAAGGGCTGTGGCAGTGAGGTCCATCAGTGACAGAAATTGCAGGAGGCAGGCATGAACAGCTGATCTGGCCACCTCTCTCGGCAGTCTGAGGAAACTCTTTTGTTCTGGCCAAAGAGAGAGAACTGTGAGGAGGTGAAGAAATCCCAGTATGAGAAATGAAGTAGAGAAAGTCAGTGAAATTGAGGGTAAAAAACTCACAGGGTCTGTAATGTCACCTGTCCGTTAACAGCTGAAGTGCTCACCGAGTGCAGTGGCAGAGATAACTGGCTAGCCCTTCAGAAGTGCAGGCTGCTTTCCTCAGAAGTAGGAAGGAACCGAGAAAGAATTGTTTTCCTTCTTATCACCAATGTTGTCCATTTCCTTTCTGTTCTATGGGCTTTAAATTTTTCCGGTTACGTTTCTGTTCCTTCTCTTTTAAGTTGCCCCTCTTCTAACTACAAGGACAAGTGAAAAAGAATCACTGAAACAAGGAGACTGAGCAAACTGAATTCTTTGATAGTCTTTAAATTATTAAAGAAGTTCTTCCTGATATACCTGGAAATACAGCTATAAAATCTGGTGTTGTCAGATGTGTTTTTTTGAGTTTAAAAAACATTGCTTACAGTTGCCCTCAAATTTTTGTGCTTAGCAAAACTAACTCCAGTCATTGAGTAAAAATAATGATTTATCCATGACCTAACCAGCAATATTTACCCACCTTTGCAAAGCAATCTGGGCTGCACAAAAGCTGTATGGATGTGGAAATGAAAACACCAAAGTCCGGATATCTATTTGTGTTCTAAATTCAGATGCACTCTTAGGAATTCTGTAGGGTTGCAACTGGTGAGCATGCATCTTTCATCAGCTGCAGAATGAGGATGGAGCATTTTAAAGGATTACTACTTTTGTGTGCTATTTTGAAAGAACAATTATTGTACGTGTGAATCAGTAATCCAGTGGTATTTTATAGGCAATCAGTTTTGTGATATTTATTCATTTCCTCCATCCCCTGTCTAAGCAGCTTAGGGAATTTCAGGGGGGAAAAATGAGAAAACTATGAAAAATGCATACTTAAACATTCAGTCACAAAACACTGAAGTAAAGGTTTAAACAACCTAAATAAAACTAATACGTATTCTTGGCATATGGATCAAGTCCAAACCTGAGACAACATTTTTCATTTCACCATACAACAGTACAAATCTAGTTTCAAGGAGCAATATCTGTAAGAAATAGCTGCTGTTATAATTTCTCAGAGTTATCTTTTCTTTTAAAAAAAAATTCTAATACATAAATATAATGGAGAATGTTTGTTATATGAAGTGTCTCTCAAAAGAAAGCATTTAAAACCAAATATCATGCTAGGAAAAATTTGCATGCATTAAGAAGCTTGCTATGTAGTGACAAAATGCTCATTTCCACTCCATTTCCAAGAAGAGGGAGTCTGGTTTACCAAACTATCTAGGTCTACATCCTTGCCACCAAAAATATTACAGGAAGCCAAAGATGGCTGGCATTTTTCTGTCCAGACCTGGGTGAGTATGATGATCGTAGAAGATTCTCAAGAAAGTATTTGCCAATCTGTTGTTGCCCTCACGTCAGCCTTCGTAGCCAGCCCATACATCAGAGGAAAGGCAGAGGAAATGGTTGCCCTGCCTAGCGTGGGTTGCTGTTGAATAGCTCAGCGAGGTGTCCAAACCAGACCTGTGAACTGAGATGGCCTAATGTGCCCCAAGAGGCCATGGATCATTTCTGCTGCATAAAGGCCTCCACTGCTACACCTCTTTCATCTTTGCAGTCTGAGTCTAGGAGTAAACTATATCACCTGAAAATAATTCAGGCATTGATGTATGCAGCTTGCTCATGGGCTGAGAAGCAACAAGGACACTACCCTGTTCTCTTTAAATTTCTTTAAAATCACCTCAATTCTTAAAAAAAAAGAACAACAATCGGCTAATATAATTTAAATGGTTTGGATTTTCTGTTGAATAGAATGACTGCGCACACAGACAGGTACAAATAGATCTGTGCAAATTCAGAGAAAAGCTGACACATCCTTTTACCTTTTGTGAGAGAATAATTAAGTTTTATATGCAGACACCTCTGTTTTAAATCATGAAGCTAGCAGCAAAACTACTTGGCTTTTCCAAAATCTTGCCTCAGCCCTCAGCCTCCAAATAAAATATTAATTGCTGATGCTTTTAGTACAGAATCACTTCATTAATCCCAGATACTACCCGCATATATGAATACATTATAACTCAGTTCTGGGATTCATTAATTGACCTAGTTAATTTGATCCCTAAAAGCCCGTAATTAGGAATGTGTAAAATAGGTTGAAAAAATCTGTTGCAAGCAGACGTTACCTGAATGGTGGGTGTATAAACCTTCAATAAGGCTTGTTCCTGAGATTTTTCCTTTTATCTTTAAAAGGCTTTAGAAAGTTTGTATTAAAAAGGAGGCCAGGAGAGTAAAATGTGTGAAAACCAAGGAGAGCAGATAACCTTTTATACCAAGTTAATTTCATTTTAGCATGTCACTCAATCTAATTCAAAACCTACACTGATATCTGTCAGAAAAGCATGTGTAGCAAAACAGGCTGCAGTCGGGGAGAGAGGAAAAAAAAAGGAAGTTCCTGGAAATGAATGAAAAAGGCCTGAATTCAGCTCTTTTTGAATCCCAAATTGCTCTTTAAAGTGTCATGTATGCCAGGTGCGGTACCTCTTAAGAGAGAAAGGTCTTCTACCTTGGAGGAGAGCAAGCATCCGTAGTGTATGCAGCACCCAGAGGAAAAAGATGTTTGAGGTGAACTGCTGAATATGTATGTGTTTTAATAAAGCATTTCATTTGGAAGGTTTTTGCAGCATTCACACAGATTGAGTTTTAGGGAGGAAGTGACTCTGCCTGGCCTGCTCTACTGTCAGAGGAAATAAGTGAAACTAAAATGAAGTGATAATATACTGTAGGAAATTTAAGAGAAGGAAAGGCAGAGGAAAAATGGCAATCTGGGACCATACAGCTGATCCCCAAAATAGACACAATGACCAGTGCCAAACTAGCTGCCAAAACCAGTAGATTGTAAAATTACCTAATACCTATGTCATGTTTACTTTATATTTACATTGGGGAATGGGCTCCCCAACAGACACAATACTCGACAGTATTTTTGTTCACTGTCACTATCGTTATCCACCATCTGCTCTGCCAAATTTCCTTTCTGTTCTTTTTTATGCATTCATCAGCACAGTAGTAAGTAACTACCTTAATGACTGCAGCATATTGCTTCTGGATTAGCAGCAGATATTGTACTACTCCTGACTTATGGACAGAGCTGTAAGTAGGAGACCTGGCAGGGGGTTCCATTTAAAATCCTTTTCCCTTTGCAAAAAGAAACAGAGTACCTAGGAAATTTTTTTCCCAACTCACTAGCACAGATGTGATCTATGGTTTGGCTTAAAAAAAAATGTACCTCCTTCTGTGAAATTCAGTGAAGTACCCGCCAGCTCTACAGAGATGGCTGAATTCTGACAAGATGTCTTAGTGTGATGGGTAGCCTGAAATACTGGCAGAGAGCTCTGCTTACTTTGCTCAAAACCACAGATAGAAAAAACCACAGCTTTGAGAAAAGGGCAGCTTTTGAAAAGGACACGTGTTTGCTGACTGAACCTTGTGGGTTAATATGGTGACCCGCAAGCACAAGAAGGCCTCTTTGTCTGTGTAGTCTGTGGGTAGATGTAGTGGCGGGTAATCCAATCCTGGCACATCTTTACTTATTCTTTGCTTTGAGGCCATCTAAAGCAAGTTCTCCAAAACTTATCTCAGTGCTCTTTTTATGTGTGCTGAGCAGGCTTTTTGTTGTTGAGCTTAGCCAAATACTGAAAAAGTAGGCAGGGGTGGCTTTTTTCCTTCTAAAAAACTAAACAAAACAAGACACTTTTTCAGACATCTTGCACCAAGATGGGGGCAGGCAGGGGATGGGAAGGGAGAAAGCTAAATAAATGTGAAAAAAGAAAAAAAATTACAAAGAATAGCCAAGGGAAATTTGGACTGGAAACACTCCTCACGAGTATCATGGTGTAAGAAATTACAGCAGAAAAACATGTAGATGTATATATATTCAAAATATATTATGGAAAGTTTCCTACTAAAAACACATTCAAAACCAATTATTTCTGATTCACAAAGAGAGGAAAAATGAAGTGATCTTAAGCTTCAGGGACCCTAGGATGGAGCTCTGCCAGGCTGTTTGTGAATGCAGGCAACTTCAATGCAGCCCAGAGAGGAGATGGGCTAAAAGGCTTAAGAGTCTCATTCTGTTCCCACTAAATTCAATGGTAAATTTGGACTCTGAAACAGGCATGGAGTGAGCAATTGTATGTAACAGTCAGGGACAGCAGAAGTTAGCAGTGGTGTGAGAGCTTTGTTAATGTACTGGTGCCTGGATCTGTCAGTGAGATCTGCACTCCTCTTGGCTAATTGTCCCTGAGGCTGATTCCACCAATCTGTGGAAATGAATCTAAAGTAAAAGGAAGACCAGAACCCAAAGCTTAGAACTATCAGTATGCAAATAAATTGGTGCCATAGTGACACTTTCTTAGGGCTTTCACAGCCCAGAGCTGTGACCTGACTACATCAGCACTAGTATGGAAAGATAAACCAGAAGGGACTCTTCTGCAGTTGTGCTAATACACACTGATGTGGAGAGTACTGCATATTTCTTGATTTTAGCTGCAGAATAATTCCAAACTCATGCCAATTTACTCAGCAAGTCTATGGCTTGGCTGCAACTGTTTCTCAAGTTTTAAAATGTGTAGTTGTTGTAAACATATGAGAAGCTCACTGGTACCAGCCTCCAAGGGCTTCAGAGTTTCCCAGACAGTCTCCTTCAGGTATGCCTTTTCTGATTAAATCACATGTTATAGAATATAAAAGCAAATGTTGCTAGAGGATTATTATCCAAATATTACTCTTCTCTATACAGTAGCTTTTGAGGAGCATTCAGGGTTGGGTGTTTTCTCTCATTACCAGTGATAGGAATTTGGGCACTACTATTTTTTCTCCCTTGAAAGACGCTCTTTGGTATTTTTGGTGCATATACTTACCGTTTCATTGTCTTACAGTATGAAAGGAACTGTGCTGTTACAAACTATAAAATATGGTCATTGGCTAAACTTCCAAAATTAAGTACCATTTTAATGTGTCTCAGGGTTCAAGATACCCAGCCCTGAGATTTCTTCTAGGGGATCTAATTTTATACTGAGGTGCATTATTAACTGGACAACTGAAAATGGAGAAAACTATTGATCACATGGAATAAGACAGAGAGTCTAGAGAATTGAAATGCATACTCTGAGCTATCGCAGCAGGAGGTAAAGCTCATAGTTGCGAGTGGGTCTAAGTGGCACAGCTCAGAAGTATGTGGTGTCAGCTCGTGGAAATGCACTGGGAGGAGGCTCGAGGAGGAAGTCTTGCAAAAATCAGGTCCCTTGGCATTAAGAGCTTTGAAAACCAGCAGGGACTGCTTAAAATAAATCCTCTAGTTTATAAACAGCCAACATGAAGGGCTCAGGCGAGTGTAATATGAGCATGGCTGCTCAGTCCTGTGAGTGAACATGATGCTGCATTCAGGACTAGATGTAGTTTTGATGTTTTTCTCAGAGCTAATAATGGAAGCAGCAATTCACTTTCTCCGGAGAGAGGAGCAGAAGGCATTTTAGCAGCCTGAATACATTTGTGCACAGGGCCAACAAAAATGGCAGGATAGATTTGGAAACTCCTCATGGAGTTGTTTTTATGCCCTCAGAGCGGAAGCATTTAGATCCATATCGTAAAGAAAAAAACAAATGTTTTTTTGGAGCAGCTGACTGCAGAGAAGAGAGATGGTAGTACTCTTGTGGGTCCTATATCCTTGTAGATGTACAATGTCAGCTTCAACTATCTTCAACCAAACCCACAAACTCAAAGACAGTTATTCTTTTTAATGGCTTTCTGAACCTCAGCAAGGTCATATGCTTTTTGACAGCAGTAAAATGTTACCCAGGTATATTTTTGAATTTTCCTAGTATCACCACTTCTGTGCATAGTTGAGGAAGAGATTAGTTTCGTACCTCTTGAAAAAGGAGAAAATAACATTATCACCACCT
>VZTD01000824.1:140341-190312 GCA_013397725.1 Rhagologus leucostigma | reverse complement strand
GTACAACTGTACAGGGACAGCTTTGCTAAGTTATTTAGAAATTTAGATCTTGTAACAGGGTCTGTAGAAACACTCCAGTTAGACAGGCCCTTGTCCCTCATTAATAACTCATCCTTCAAGTTGTTGCAAATGCTACTCTACATCATGAGAACTGGGACTTCAGAGAGACTAAAGTTGTACCCACATAGTCCTTTCATCTCAGGTCCAATCCTCTGCTTAAAACTAGAGCGTGCCTAGTTTCAGGATAAAATTTAAGGTAAGTGGATGCTGTAGGATAATGGCCAAATTCTCACTCAACAGATGAGCCTACTGTACCTCAAGGTGCTCTATCAGTCCCCTCAGCTGGACAGGGGAGAGAAAATATAACAAAAAGCTTGGGGGTCAAGATATGGGCAGAGAGAGATCACTCAGAAGTTACCATTATGGACAAAACAGGCTCAACTCAGGGAAATTAGTTTAATTTACTTCAAATCAAATCCGGGTTAATCACGATAATGGGAAATTATCTCCAAATTTAAAACACCTTCTCCCCCACTGCAACTGTGTCCTCCTCAGTGGGAGGACTCCTCACACTCTTTCCCTGCCCCAGTGGGGGTCCCTCCCATGAGAGACAGTCCTCTATGAACTCCAGTGTGAGTCCTTCCCACGGGATGCAGTTCTTCATGAACTGCTCCGAAGTGGTCCCTTCCGCAGGGACACTCTTTCAGGAACAGACTGTGCCAGCGTGGACTCCACAACTCCTTCAAGCACTTCTGTCTACTCCTGCTTCAGGGCCCTCCAAGGGCTGCAGGTGGATCTCTGCTCCATTGTGCACCGCCAAGGGCTGCAGGGGCACAGCTGCGTCACCATGGACTGCACCACGGGCTGCAGGGGAATCTCTGCCTCAGCACTTAGAGCACCTCCTGCCCTTCCTTCCTCGCTGACCTTGGTGTCTGCAGGACTGTTGGTCTTACATATTCTCACTCCTGTCTCCTTAGCTTTCATTGCAGTGTTTTTTTCCCCTTCTTAAATACGTTATCCCAGGGATGATACCACTGTCACCAATGTGCTTGGCCTTGGCCAGCAGTAGATCCATCTTGGACTTAGCTGGCATTGGTGCTGTTGGACATGGGGGAAGGATCTAGTAACTTCTCACAAAAGCCACCACTGTAGTGCCCCCGCTTGTACCAAAACCTTGTCACACACCTTGTCTTGGTTTGGAAGCTTATAGGATTGGTGTAGTTACTCTAAGACTGGGATATACTGGGATATGCAACCAGGACAGTGAATAGATAGTACAGGACCCTTGAATATGCTTAAGGTAACTGTCTAGTTGACTATTCAACTCATAGTACAGACTAATATTTCCCTTCCTACTCAGGCTATCACAGCACGTTGCAGGTGGCTGCTTCTTTGATATCTCAAACAAAGAGGCTGTGTGATATTCAATGCACTACTTTGCAATGAGAAACTCTTTTTTATTTTGTCTTTTCTTTTTGTGACACTAGGATTTTTCCAGAATCTCTTCCTTTCTCTCCTTTCCATCCCCTTGAGGTACAACTAGAAGAGATGTATTTTTCCATGAGTTCCTAAATGAGAGACAAGAAAAGTAATCTGGAAAAGTTTCACTAAGCATAGTGAGTTTTTAAATTTCTATTTATTCTGTGTGTGAGCACAGTCGGATGAAATGCTCTTTAGACCTTTAAGTGTGCTTGAATTGTACTCAACCAGTTGCCATTCCTTATTCACACAGGCTATTAAGTATAAACTGCTCCCATATCCACTAGGTTGAAAGGAATCGTTCAAACATGGAATTACTCTAATTGAATTGCACGTACATGAGAAATTGTTTCCCTGTCGTAAGGTTATCATAAAATAAACAGCAGAATCTGCATGAAGTACACATCTGACCCATGGCTATCCATTCAGAGGGCATGCTCTCTGCACTTAGTTCCTCTCTTTTCTCCGTCATGTGCTTCCACACATGAAGAGAAAAGAAAGAGAGAAAATATATCCTAATAATATATTGTCTGCCCAGAAGGAATATATGCAAAGTATAGGATGAAAAGCCTTTGACGTACTCTATAAACAATATATCCAAGTATCTCCCAGCAACAGAGAAAAAATTAGAAGAATCAGCACATAAATATTCTAATAATAATAATAATAAAATGTCAAGTATTTTAATATTAATATTCATCTATCTACAAGTTACATTAATTATGACTTTAGAGGTCATCAGGAGAGGATGGGGTTGGAATTTATTTGATGAAAAATAGAGGCATATGTTTGATCTAAATACAAAGTCTAAATCTAAAAAGTCTTATTGACTCCAGTCAGCAGAGAAAAGAAGGAGTTCTAGGCATAGTTCTGCCCATTTTGAATATTATTTTCCTGATGAGTTAACTGCTGAACTCCCATGCCCAGTTCTTGCCATTGAATATAAGGGAAATCTAGAAAGCCAGCTCAAAACCAGCCTCTGGACCCCAGGCTTTAAAGATCAGTATGATGAATCCTATCATGGAGGTCTAGGAGGTCTCCCAAGGACACAGGATTTATACTTGTTCTCAGCAATTATTCTCTTTGTAGAAGGCTTGAGGAACACTCAGACACATTTGCAACTTATTTTGCCTGTAAAGTGTAGAGGACTGTATAGATAATTACTATTATGAAGATAATAAGGAGAATGATTCTTATGATTTTGGGGAAGCTATGCTTGATCATTTACAGAATACAAAAATAAAGTAGAAGAATGTGGACATTTCAACCAATCATTTGGCCACATATTCTTAAGAAAAATTGAATCACCTTACTATATAAGTAACTCTCTGGTTTCATTCAAGAGAGGCAAGATATAATTTATATCACAGACCCATTGCCATAAAAGTATGTAATTCATACTATATACTGCTTCATTTTTCACTAAGAAAAAAAATGGACAAAAAGTTAGTGTTTCCTACATTATGCTTAGCAACTCTCAACAGCACATAGGAAGGAGTCTGGAGAAAATTCTCTTCATCAAGGAGTAAAAGGTTGTGGCTGACCAACACCTACAACCGTGGAAATGGTGTTAATTCAAAAGAATCTCACCAATTTTACCAATACTTTTAGTCATTATAGGAAAGCATCAAGATGGTAGGCAACACATCCAAGCAAACAAAATTATTTTTAATTTTTTCTGATTTCTTCATCAGAAAATCTCACAGCTCAGCTCTGACAAGAACCTAAAAAATTAATCAATATTCTCACAAAAATTTCAGATACCAGCATAAACTTTGTGTAGATTTTCTGCAAAATGTGCAGCATTTTAACATGCAATCAGTGGAAAGAAATAGTCATGAGCCAGATCTCTGCATTATTTCTCGGCAACTAATCAAAACAGAAACAAGGAAAAAGGCAGTAGAATGCATGTAGAATGTGGAGTTATTGGTTCTTTCTCATCTGTAGTACTTTACAATGATGTATTAAATGTTTAGGATTTATTAACCATTAACACTACTAGAAATTAACCATCAAGTACTTTGCTCACTGCATTAGATTATCAAATATATGTAGGTTATGCTCCCAACAGGAGAATTCAGCAATGCCTTGAACAAATCCTTTACATTCTTGGACATTACTCACTGATGC
Organism: Rhagologus leucostigma; assembly: GCA_013397725.1. NCBI lineage: Eukaryota > Metazoa > Chordata > Aves > Passeriformes > Rhagologus > Rhagologus leucostigma. Next base: position 186,703 of record VZTD01000824.1, on the reverse strand, counting down.
TCAAAACAATTTTGGTCAGATGCTTAAGAATTATTTTATCAAATTTGTATATATTTGAAAATCATGGTTCCTAGATTAAGATTAGCATTGAAAGCCATTAAGGTTGTGTGTGTTTCTATTCAGAATTCAGCACTGCTTTGGGAAAAGTTTCTTTTCTTAAGAGCTGAGTAAATTTGTTTTTGAATCAGGAACTTGTGCGTATGTAGTTTCGGATCTCATTCCCTTTTTGCAGATTAATACTTTTCCTTTACTTGTTATACATACCATGAAAATTTCTAGAAAACTAAATTACATTTTGAATTGCCTTTTGCTTTTCTTATTGCTGCTTTTCGCACAACCCATTTGTTCTCAGTTGATGCTGTCATGGGTGGAATACCCTCTGCATGAGAAAAATATTCTTGCTTAAGTGTAGCAGCTCTTGGTCTGTGCTTTACAGTTTGGCACTCTCTTTCTTCTGTGCAGGAGAAGATAGCCAAACTGTTTTATCACTGCCTTTATTAACAAGTTGTGGTATTGTGAAGTTTTTTCTGTTTGTTTTACTCAAGCCATCAAGTTATATTTGATATTAATGCTATTGTAACTTTAAGCACTGCATTGTTCTCAAGTCCCGTAGAAAGCTATAAAGCATATAGTTTTAGCTATAGCTTTAGATATGGCTGTATTTCTTTGGCTTTCTTACAAATAATCTATAATGTATATTTTTTAAACTAAGTCCATTAATGTTATGTCAACATGTTTCATACGGATGAAAAAAAAAAGATGTTCAAATATTGAAGGTCAGAAGGACATTTCAGTCACCAGGTTTCCTGTTCCATCCCTAAACTGTACCTGTATCAACAGCTTTTTGAGACAAGATTTATAGACACCAAAAATACATTTTTCAACAAGCTATCAGTTTGATTTGTGGAGCAGGAGCATGCCAAGTTGAAAAGTCTATAAAAAGTAGTGCTGAGTCTCTGTTTTGTCCTTGTTGACAACAAAGATATCTTGCACGATTATAGCTTTCAGTATTAAAAAAGAACTCAAGGGCCAATTTTTGCCAGGTGGCCTGGAAGCCTGGTGGGGCAACATTTCCCAAAAGAACTCAATAACTAAGATTCCACCTAATTTCACTTCAGAGTAAACTTAGACTCAGGTACTTGCTACTAATTTTTCACTTCACCAGACATGAGATTAGCAATGTCTTCAACTTATAAGTGGGGACATATTAAAAACCCAAATGTGTCAATGAGGACACAACTGAAAAGTGTGGAGATGTAATAGTTCTTCGGGGCCTTTTCACAATTCCAGCCTCACATACCCAGACACTCAGATGACTTCTTGAGCAGTGAACAAGGGTAGTTTATTCTTGTCTTAGTGCATCAGAACAAGGACTATGTGACCTGGTCACATGAAACACAGCAACATACAGATGAATGCCTCACTTGGACTGACACAACAGCACAGGTACAGCTTTGCAGTCCAGTCATATGCATGCCAAGACCTGAAAACTCATCACCTGAGTTGATGCAGTGACAAAAATCTGGCCCCAAGCTGTTCAGTAGCCAGTCTGCAGTTTGTGCAGACCACACAGTGACCTAATTTTTCAGGCATACCCAGACTTGTATGCCTCAAAAGCATGACACAGAAGGCTTTTTTATTAGAAATAAGATATCTGTAGCTGCCTCTCAGCTGCACATAATTTCTGAGTGTGCTATATTTTGAAGTATGACAGCATTCAGGTGACCACAGGGAAAGCCTTCCCAATAAAATATATTACTATGCGTAGATAGTCTGGGAGCAGAGTAGTAGAAATAGAACAGCAGTACTGCAGAGGCACTTCACATGGTCTCATATATGGTGCATCTGGTATATAGGGTGTAATATTACTTTAAAAATATACTGGAACCAAAAGAAGTGATATGTGCATTTTCCTATTTATCTCTAAAGTGCTTCTTTGTGTCTGGATCCAATGATCTTTCTGAGGTTTCATGACTATGATCATTAAAGGAATGTGTCTTTTCAGCAACTTAGTTGTGGCAGATAACAGTATCTGGTAATTTGTACGACTTTATAGACATTTATATAACTGTACAACTTCAATTCATAATGACCCTGGGACGTAATGTAGAGAAGATGAAGTAGAAAGTATAAGTGAATTGGTGTCGCCTTTCCTAATAATTGTAAAATACACTATGATGAAGAATATAGTAATGACAATCTGCTAGTGCTCACCAGTTTCACCTTTTGAAAAAAGTTCAAGCCCTTTTTCAAATGAGATAACAGTATGACCATAAGAAAAAAGCCACCCAACAGCACAGTTGCAAGCTGCAAATCTCAGGCTGCAAATCTCACCCTAAGTGCTTAAAGCACTCAGTCACTACAGGAGACAACTGAGAAGCTCATTTATTAAATCTCTGTCCTAGGAAACCTACACAGAAATAATCTAAATCTCATAAAGAAATATTCTTTTACACGGAAGACATATCTGAGACCTGGTGTATACCTGCATGGTGGAGATAAACTAGGAGATAGAAAATTTGTATACGACGAAAATATGTCGGATAAAGAGACACCAAAACAGAGCCTGTTGGTCTCATTCTGAATCTTTCAGTCCTTATTGGTCACAAGATCAGCCAGGGGAACAGCTATTCCACAGTGAAAATGGTCATATATGTTGAGTTTGGAAGTGCCTCTGAATAAAGAGACTTTCCAGGATACTTGTGACGAAGTAAATAAATTTCATTCAATAAGAAAATTGTACTTGTAGTTTCTAAGAGTCAGTGTCCTGTGATCTAAAATACATACAATGTTGATAGAACTCAACAGTCTTACGCAGTCTGATCTTTCTCAGTTGTTTAAACTTATATCATCTCTCCATAGCAGCTATAATCTCCATTAAGTTCCTGTTACTGACAGAAGAAACAGGCCACAATCCAGCAAAGCACTTAAACACAGCTTAGCTTTAAATATGTGAAGTTGTATTGAAACCAATGAGAATACTCTCATGCTAAAAGTAAGCACATGCTTAAGTCGTCCACTGGATCAGGGCCATAAAATAATGCAGTTTTGGCAATAAATAACTTGTCCATCAGGATAATTTCCATTGAGACTCATGGAATATTTTTTTTTAAAAGCTACTTACTGTCAAAAGACAAGGAATTTCTGATTTCTTGTTCTTGTTTCTGATCTCTTGGTTGGGTTGGTGTAACAGTGGTATGAGATCAGGATCGGGAGTGAGGCTTCTAACAGGACTATGTTTGGTGTACAGGACTAATTTTATGATCCAAGAGGCATTTACTTGTATGTGCATTCACACAAGCAGAACCCGGAACATTTTCTTAGCTGACATAAGAAAGTTTCCAGAAAACAGACATACAAATTAAAGCTTCTGAAAGGGTAGACCTAATTCCCCTCACACACTAGTCTGGGATTTTAACTAGATTTTTTTTTCCATGTACATATTGTAAACCTTATGTTTCTATATGAGGAAGAAAGAATATCTTAAGCATGCTTGTCATCTGGATATATCTCTTTTGTCAAGAGCCAGATGAAAGGGCTAAAATCAATAGGTTTATTCTAGCTGTCTTAATTGATTGCCAAATAAACTTGTCTTCTTTACTGCTTTACAAAGAAAAAAAACTCTGTTTGGTAAAACTTACGTAACGTACTTTTACTTCTTACAAAAACTGAAAAAAATGGAGATTTTTTCCAATGGCATGAAAAGCCAATTAGGACTGCCAGGAAAGTGTGTAGAGAAAGCAGGAGTATGCCATTTGGCAGAGTGGTACAGAAATTGGTACCTCACCATCTAGAGCCAAATCTGGTGTGTGATGGAGCTGATCTCTCTGCTAATATATTACATTTTTGAGTGATGCCTGGAAAATTGTAGCATGAGCTGTAAACTGCCAGAAAGTGACACTGGAATTATAAACCCTTTAAAGAAGCATTTAGACAAAATAAACAGAGACCAGACCATAAGAGGGATAATGGGCTGTGCTCCCTTTAGTCAATGCAGTAAGATGTTGGAGAGAGTTAACACTGAAGGGGAAACTTCAGGTAAGTCATATTCTGAACGACAAACACAGACTGGTGAAAAGAGAGCTGTTTGGGAAACAGGTCTGTTCCAAGTGAACTCTGTGTTTAAAACATGCTATGGGAAAATATTTCGAAGGAGTAAGTTTTTCTTAAACTAAACCTTTAAACCTTTTGCTTTCTGCTTTGCATTTGCTTTATTACTAAATATGTTTTGTACTTAAAAAATCAAGAAGTTTCTAATGATATTTAAGAACCAAATAGTTCATAATTACTGCAGCTACCATCCAAGTGACTGAGGATACTCTGAGATGTCATAGCACCTGATGGGCAGTGCTTTCACATGAAGAGACTTTTTTTCATGAATATATATTGGAAAGGGGATGGAAAAGAGTTTGATTAAAATGAAGAGTGTATTGGGTTTGTGTGGCAAGGCTGTGGTAAGGGGGGCACTAGAGGGTTGGCTTCTCTGAGAAGCTGCTGGAAGGTTCCCCCATGTCTGACAGGGCCAATGCCAGCTGGCTCCAGGACGGACCTCACTGCTGGGCAAGGCTGAGCCCGCCAGCAACGGTGGTAGTGCCTCTGGGATGATGTGTTTAAGAAGGGGGAAAAGACAGGGCAACTGCAGCTGAAGAGACAGGAGTGAAAACATGAGAGGAACAGCTCTGCAGATACCAAGGTCAGTGAGGAAGGAGGGGCAGGATGTGCTGCAGGTGCTGCAGCAGAGATTTTCCTGCAGCCCGTGGTGCAGCCCGTGTTCAGGCAGCTGTGGCCTTGCAGCCCATGGAGGTCCATGGTGGAGCAGAGATCCACCTGCAGCCCATGGAGGATTCCATGCCAGAGAACGAGAGAATGATTTGGTGGGCAACTGGTTTCCAGCCAGGGTCAACCAACCACAAAGAGAAATATTGTTTGGAGTTACTGAGGCCAAATGAAATGATGGACATAGGCTCATCTCTGAAGAAGGAGTCAGGCTTTATTTCCTTTCACAATTTAAGATTTCATTAGGAAACATTAAAGTACTGTATTGTCTCTGCTATTTGACATCTAGATGGCAAGTGATCATAATATTCTCAGGACATATTCATCAACTTTCCTTTAACTAAGTAGATACTGAAATTTTTCAAGTCCAGCAGTGTCAGCAAAGCAGATGTTCAAATGACATGGGTGAGCAGAAAATGGACTGTGGAGTGACCGTTAGAGAAGGATTTCTCTACATAACGAGAATGGGACTTCAGAGAGAGCATGTTGAAGTGTGTGCATGTTGAAGGTGAGTTTTGCCAATTAGGGGCATTTGCAAATATAGTCACAAAATAGCAAATTTGAAGTTTAGCTACCTGCAGAGGTAAAATAGTCAGACAGCTAATTTGCAGCAGTTTCCGAAAGGTTAATTAAACTTCTCTATTATACTGTGAATACATAATCAGCATCTGTGAAACAGGATCTTACTGATGTTACAGGTGCCTTTGCATTGGTCCTGTGCATTAATCAATTAGGCCACAGTGAAAGGCTTAAAGTAAGAGGTGAGCATAGGCTGGTGCAGAAATGGTTCCAGTACTAGAGAGGTAACATCTCCTACTAAGTTTTGTCACAGGGCCAACATCAGAGTTTAGTTGGAGTACAGCTGCTGGGAAAAACAACTAGAGCAGCCCAGTCAGCAAGTCAGAGCATTCTCTTCAGGACTGATGAACTTTTAAATGCTTTTGCTTTATATAACACATGAAATGGACAAACACCTATGTTAAAAAAGACTGGCAGCAAACCCACTCACCTGACACATGTGAAAATGCTGTGAATGGCTTTTGTTCATACATTTTATTCATGCAGTGACTTCAGCACAGAAAATACTTGAGTTTGCACCTTCTAGGCCTTGCCAGTGCCCTGACTAATACTGAGTGAATTTATTTTCATTTTGAACAGAAATCTCTGAAGACATTCCTTTTCCTGCGAAGTTCTGGATAAAATGTATGTATTTCTAATGAAGAAGTCTCCTTCTCAAGCATGAAAAGTTTTCAGAAATTTCCTTGAAAAAAATGCCTAGAATTGCCTCTTCCTGAGGAGTACCCCACATCTGTATAGAGAAGTTTACAAGATGCCTGCCAAGGACAGGACTGCTGTCTGGATGCATCTGTCATTAAAGTCTTGAAGAATATTTTAGAGGAACTGTGTGTTATACTGCCCACAGGTAGACATATCATTAGAGTAACAAAAGTTCTCTGTGAAACTTGTGCAAATTTGGTATTTTCTGCAAATTCATGCCCTCACAACCAACTGGACGCTGTCATGAGTTCTGCTAAAAATGTACAGGATGGAACAGAACCCAGTTTCTCTCTCTACTATCAGTTTTGCAAAGCTATAATAAAAAACAAAGAGTAAAAACTAGTTGGACAAAAAAAAAGTTATTATTCAATACCGATAGATTTTTAAATGAGAAGTGCCATTTTGAGAAAGTTCCTTTTTAGAATAAAACTACAGTTTCAAAAGCTAATATAAAAACCAACACTGTTGACCCACTCCTATGGAATAGTCAGACTTCACTAGAAAGAGCCTCTTACGGTGAGCTGGTGAGAAAGAAGGGGGGCTTTGCTTAAAAGTCTAGAAGATTTTATAGCCTGTTGTGGTGTGTAGGTTCCTTGTGCTGGCATGGCATGCCACAGCCTTCTTGGAGAGCGCAGTGCGGCTTGCTCGGGGAGAGCGGCTGTTCTGCTTCCCATGCCTCTTCCAGGCTGCCCCTTGCATCCTCTGGAAAGCTGAAGCCCCGCAACACGGTGACAGTAAAGGAGGCGAGAATGCTCTCCGCATGGGGACTGCAGAAGATCTTTTATTTCATGGAGGCTCCCAGAAGCCTAGAGCCAGCACATGTGGCATGTGGTTCTCCCAAAGGTAGAGAGCCAGCACATGGCATGGTTCCCCCAGACAGAGGCCGCTGCCCCAACGCAGACTAGAATGCAAGAGAGGCCTCATCACCTGGCAAGCAGGGTCCTTTATCCGGGGCAAAGGGGTCAGAGAGAGCATATGGACCAATGGTCACAGGGCACAGGGGAGGTACATGGGCGGAGTTGGGGTAACAGAATCAAGGGGAGAAACCCGAGGGAGTGGTTAAGGCTAGGGATGGGGAAAGGGGGCCGACATGGAAAGGTAAACACAGGGGAGGGGAAAAATGCAACACTACAATAGCCAATATAGGATGTATTATACATGCTTAGACCAAGCCTGGGATTTGCTGGATCTCAGGAACACTCCTAAATGTGGACAGTGTGTCCCAGCTATCCCTCTTTTCAAGAAATTGGCTTCTTTTGCTGACTCACCTGGCAGGAGCTGTTTATCTTGGGCTTCGTGTAGCCTTTTATAACCTATTGCTCCTCAAGATTATTAGTCCTCCCATATGAACAACTTCTGTGCATATTGTGTACCTTTAGCTCTACCATCAGGACAGGAAGTCTGCCCTGATCTTGCCCTTAAATCATTGAAAGATCAATTAAATCAAAATAGGTATAAAAAACAATATAGAAACATTCTTTAATTTAAGCTGAAAAGTTTTCAGAAGCAGAAGAATATTAATATTCTCAGCCCCAACTTCTTAGCTGCTCCACACATTGAGTTCCTGTTGTGAACCCTGATTGTAAAAAATTGGACAGAAGACGGGGAAAAGCTACGTGGAAGAAGTGAGGAGGATTGTAATTGTGAATATGACAAGAACACTTCTTTCAAGTACATCATCAAAATTTAACAAATCAGCACAGGCATTTTCAAAGTTCAGAACCTGTCACTTTTCAAAAAATGGATCTGGTTTTTTTGCCTTCCTTAACCCCTGAATCACTTCCAGGAGCATAGCCATTCCCAACAAAAATGTGTCTTCCCTTACCAAAACATATTTTCCGCTCAAGCTACATGTTTCCAAAAGGAAGGTGAGAGAAGTGCATTAAACTTTTTGAATGAGTAAAGTTGTTCTCATGGCTCGTGGGTGTGCACTCCACTGCCAGGGACTGCCTGGTGAGCACACCCTGTTCGTCCTGCCCAGAAGAACTGGGCTCTCACTTGTGTTGTGAACAGCTCCATTGTGTCTCAAGAACAGAGCTGTCCGTCTCAGAGTGCTCTTGCTGTACAGCAGCAACTAATTTGTGAAAGGATGGAAAATGGATTAATGAACTACCCATTTTATTTCTTCTCAGGACCTTCTACACTCTATATTTTTTTATCACTACACTCTGTATTTTTTTAATAAAGTTTATAAATTAGTTTCCTTATAATTGCTAGTCTACATACACCAATGCTAGGATTTAGAAATAACTGTTGATTCCTTCTTTCTCACATCATCATCACTAATAAAATGGAGTTTTTGTTACTGCTAGCTTGAAAAACTATAGACAGGATGTTGTAGTAAAATGTACTAATCTTAAAATACCTGTATCTCGCTGTGAATACAGTTTTGTCTAAAACAACCTATATTAAGTTAAAAATAACATTTTCTCCTCTATGTATCTTGTGAAACAACCTTTTTTTCATGAGGAAAACCTGCATTAACAAATAACTTTGAAATTGTTTGTTCAAAAAATTATAATGGCCTGTGTTTCTTGCTTCATTTGGGACAATACAGAAGTGCCTATGTGATGTGGTACAAAGGCCATGATGATACATATTCAGGACGACCAGCTTAACTTACTCACTTGCTTTGCCACCCAAAGAATACAGCCATCCCGAACTCATCTGGCTAACACTGTTTTTGCCGAAGCAGTCACACATGCTTTCCTTGCCACACCCCATTCTTAATGAGAAAAGAATTTGGGAAGACGGTCTCTTGCTGAGTCATATGCTTTGCATACAGGGCACTCAGTCAAATGACTTTGCTGGGACCCCTAGATTATTTAAACATATCCTGGTTTATATTGCCATTCTGTAATCTGTCTGTGCTACACCTTCTGTAAAACGGCACTAGAAATGTTGTGGTGAGTATATATGAACACATCCAGAGAGAGGCTCCTCGTAAACCCTTCCATCTTTACACACCTGCTTTAGAACTGATATTCAGGAAATGAAACAGTGACATTAATATCACCACTGCACAGAGATATAGATTAACAAATAGTATAGCAGCAACCTATTACATAGTGCTGTGAAGACAGTTGCAGATGCAGGATTTAATCAATGTCCATTGTAGGTTTGAAAAAGTAAGTTGTTGCATATAGAAACTTTGTGGGCAGGTAGATGTTTGAATGCAAAAAGAAAAACATTTCTCTAGCAAGCTGATTAACGGGAGATGAAGATGGATCTGGGCTTCTAAAGCAAAGGAATAGTGTGTAAAATATAGGTTCAGTGGTCAGCATTGGTTACTATCACAACATTCATCTGTGGCTCTTCTAACACACCTCAGCATGGTGTGAGTCTGCAAGTCTTATAATTTCAGATTGGTATTTTCATCCAATAGCACTATGTCTATCAGCATCTGTGATTTCCAATCCTTTTCCGAATTTCCACTTGATTTGATGTGATAAAAGTATATAGGCAAATTTGATCAGACCATCAGGGATTGTTACACACTATTTTTCAAGGCTATCAGCTAAAGAAGAAATATTTCACTTCTAATAAATATCCATACACAAACAATTACTTTTTTACAAGAAAGAGAAAGTATAAGAATAGTGATAAATGGGAGACATCAAATTTATATGAATGAACAGCAGAAAATGGTCATTGTCTTATTTTCCAAATTTTTTGCACAGTTTAATAGAGGATTTTTATTATAAAGTGTCACACTGGTGGTTCCTGCCATTTCAGTGGCATACACTGACAGTGAGGTAACATCCAGACAGATATTTTTGACTGAGTTTTCACTGTTGGCTGTTACTATTTAGAGGGAGGGATGGTTTTATTTTGTCACTGTCTTTCTTCTTTTGTTTAGTGAGAAAGAAATAACATATTGCTTCTATGACTCATTCTTCTCATAAAAATCTCTGACTTTGATACTTTAATAGTCATGCTCCCCAGCTTGTGGCATAGTGGGTAATGCATTTGTAATCCTGGCATGGCACCTTCTGTGTGGGTTTATTCAGTCCCTCAGCACAAGAATAGCTGAATAGCTGGAAGAAGTGATTTGTAAGAACTCAGGCCTAGTTCAGGTGGGAATTCAAGGCAGGGATTGCACACTTTGGAAGCAAAAGGATAAATACAAAGTGCCTCCCATGCAATAATGAGTAAGTTACTCTAATGACCAGACTAACTATCATGATGAAACCTGAAAAATCTTTTTCTGTCAGTGAAGGTTTTACCTCGGTGCTTGGTTTGCTGTGGAGGTTCTGCTGTGCGTCCTTATGTAGTTTTCAGTTTCTTTATTGAACACTTTCTAAATTTAAAAGACTCAAAAAATGCACAGGATAGAACTCTTTAGATGTAACTAAAAGCTCCCACCTGGCAGCAGCTGCAGCAAGGGTATGCTGTCCTAAACCATTTCTCAAGTGAACAATTTTTAACTCTATTTGTGGCAAGGACATGGATTCAGGAGGGGAGGGCAGGCAGGACAATATCTCTGCACATGGAGTTTATGAAAATAGTGGTCCTTACAATGTTAATCAAATTCCACTTATTTGTTAGATGTACCTATTGTTCATTTTACACCACCAAAACCAGTGATGCTCATCTAGTACCAACCTCACAAGTTCCTATAGTCAGCAGGAGGACAGCAGAGCTGGGTTGAGTGGGAATGACTGACATTTTTTGCAGATACGCATACAAACTCCCGCTTGCATACGTGTCCATGCTCTCAATTTATTGAGAACTTTTTCCCATAGCCTAGATTACCATCAGAAAGCAGTCATTTCTTGGGATTAAAAGCTAGTGAGATGCTAGCTACACAAAAGTAATTTTGTGAAATGTAACAGTGAGCAGTATCTTGCTATGGCCTGGTACAGACTTTGGGCAACCATTTTCTTGGCCTGGTCATATGGTTATCTGCCTGCTTTCTTCCTTGAGTTATCCAATTTTTAATCCCCTTCAATTTTCCAAAGCAGTGTCTCTTTTACAGAAATTCCTCTATATGGAAAGTGTCAATGTAATTTTGCATTTGTGCTGATATAGAAAGAAAGCAGGTTTGGATGTTTACATGAACAGAGACGTGGTTTTCAGCTAACTTGAAAAAAATTAGTGTGTTAAAAAAAAATTCAAACAACAAAACCACCAAAAAATGCAAACAAAATGAGAAGAGGTAGAGAGTGTATGCATGTAGCAGAAGGATGAAGCTAATGTAGCTTTTGGAAGTCACTAGAAGATGCTTTGGCACAGGATCAATTTCCCACAATCTCAATAGGAAGCCATGACTATTTCTTCTTTGCCTTTCCCAACCACTGTTTCTCCTACCAGGTAAGTTATATGTCTCCTCCCAGATTTTGCCATGGCCTTTCACACTATCCCAAATCCCTGTGGGCCTCAAGTATCTGTCTTATCCTCTGCTCTACATCTTCTCTCTTCCCTCCTTCTGACATGTCCCATACACTGGGGTTCAAAGGGTTGTCTTTAAGAAGCTGTCCTGTCCTGTGGCCCTCTTCTTTTTTTTTTATTTCCTTTCTGGGAATGTATAGTTCCTGTCTGTCACCTGGCATGTTGTATTGACTCTTTTATCAGTCACAAAATTCATGTTCAATTCTTAATTTCACCACTGTATGAATCAAGCATTTAGACTGCACTATTTCAGGAATGGCATGTTGATTTGTATCAAGCCAGGCAAAGTTCCCTGCTCTCAGAGAGATACCCTGTATCTCTCTGATGGGTATTGCTGCCTGTAGGGTCAGACTGTTTAATTTGCACATAAACCAGCTCCTGAAACACTACTGTTTCCACCTTGGGTTATAATGGAAAACTAAAATCAGTGTCTAGCTGTAAGCCCAGATTTAGACTCACGCAAATGACAGACATTATTGCTTTACTTTGCAAAGGCACTGAAGTTTACCTTTTTTCAGAGATGATAGGAATGTCTTCAGAAGATCTGCAAACAAATTGGTTGCTGTAATGCAGGTAAATAAAGTGTGTTTAGACTGAAGTCAGACCACAAGTAAGTCTTATTTCTATTTAATTGCATTTTTTCTAAATTAGAGAAAAATGTTATGACATGTGGCCTCAGAAAAATCTTTTACTGCAACACTTACAGGGCAGTAGGAGACAGCTGATCAGAAATGCAGAACTAAATGATTCTGAGTAGGTGTAAAAATGAGGATGTAGTAAGGCATAGCGATACTTTCCCTCTCTGTACTTCAGTACAAGCATCTAACTGAAATGCTACTCAGATGATGGAGAAATTAGTTGCTATAATAGTTAAACTTGCTATTAATGATGGATGATGGCCATATATGATTTCAGAGCCATCTGAAAAAGCTCCATCAAAAAATGAGTCTGAACATGTTCTCATCTTCTCAAAGCTCCACCTTACACTTCTTGTTAGGTGAAACATAAAGCAAAACAGCTTCTTCAGATTAGTAAGCAGGGAAACAAGACTGCATCTATCTTAATTGTGCAATAGCTGCTCATCATTAGAGCTGAACAACGCTATGAAAATACAGCATCAAATTGAAGGAATGTTGACTCATGGCTGTGAGGACACTTTGAACAGAGGGCTTCTTAAAACCCTGTAATTCTACTCTGCTCAGTTTAGGCCCAACCCTCCAGTGCAAGGAAGCATGATGTCATTGAATCCTCTTGAGATGAACAATTGATATACAAGACCCAGTGAGTTAGAGGAGAACAGCACAGCCATCTTCAAAACATTTGATAATAGGAAAAAAAAATGGTAGCTTCATCCTAATGACTCACTTAGCAATTAATCACAGCATAAATAGGACTCAAGAGAGAACTTTATAAACAAATGAAGACCTGTGCAAGGTCTTTCTCAAAGCCTTGCCAGTAATTATTTTCTTGATATAATTTCCTCACCTGGATTCAGTTCTACAAAGTAAAGCCAACAGAGAAGGTTTTAAAAGTAGGAGTACGAGCAGACATTTTATTCTGCTGAATTCCTTGTGATTTCTTTGAAGATCCCAATCTACTTCTAAGATGGATAAGCTGTAATTTGGGTCCATATTACTTCACTTGATAGAATCTGGGTAGTAGACCCTAGTAATTCTCTTCACTGAATGAAGTCCATGTAATGCATAATTCAAAAGGTTAGAATAGCCCTTGCAGAGGCTTTTGGTCGTAAACATTCATGGGTCCATAAAAATTACATGCAAACCATCTAAGACTTCATTTTGCTTAGGATAGATGAGTAAAACCAACCCATGGGAACAGTATCTAAGAAATCAACAGCCAAGGTAACTCCCCAAAGAGCCTCCATATGTTACAATAGCCCTTGACCCAAGTCCCGAATAAATGACACAAACACAGCTACCATAACTATGACTGAATTTGAACACGTATAGGAATACCACACGTTCGGCAGTCATCAAGTAAAACATTATAATAGGAAGAACATGCATCAACTTATGCATCAACTGCATGAGTTAATGACATGGATCTATCATTTTATTAATGAATCAAAGCTTCAATCAGCGTCTCCCACTATAAACCTCAAGAAAATCTCTCTTTAGAAAAGAAGTTAATTTGCTTTTAAGTTAGTTTGCCGAAAGCATGCATACTAGCCAATGAGCTGGAGCATGCTTTGATGCACTTTAGCTATCATTAGCCAGGTTTGCTATTAATTATATGTCGCTTTACTTTTCAACGCATAATTTCCTCATATTAAACATAAAAATATACTTTACATTGTGATTATACCAGAGACAGACTGTTTTATAGTAATTGTTCAGACCTGAAAGATGATAAAGGTATCTGAGCTGAGTCAGGAACTGAAGGTAATCAAAGCAGGATACAATAAAGTCTTTACAAATATGAAAACCAAACATGTTTGGAAAAAAAGATATAATTTGGCAATATATCTTCCAATTGCTACAGTTTGGGATACATTTATTTTGATGTGAACACAGCAAACCCAGAGATTTTGGTAAGATTTGATGGAGATTTTGGTGATATACCGTTGGGTTTACAGGCATAATTCAAAATTGCATTCTTTTAACTCGAGATCAACGCAGAGATCATCCCCAGACCTGTAGACTGCTTCAACATCTACATGAATGCAAACAAATGCAAAGTTTAGGGTACTAGTTTTTCATTGATGTCATGGTTTATACAAAAGTAATCTATGAATAACCAAATAGAGTGTTGAGATTTTCAATGTTTTCAGAGCCGAAGTTTAACCTGAACCACACTGTTTTAGGAGTGCATAGGCTACATAATGTGGAAGAAGTGCAGTGGGACACTGGTGTTGCCCATGCATTTTGCCAGGGGACAGCGGGAGGCCTGGCCACTCTTACTGGACAGGGGAATGAAAACCTCACTACTCTTTTTATCTTAAGCCATCTTCTAATTTTCATTCTTAGTTTATTCATAGCTGATTTATTCCCATTTGTTTTGTACTTGTTCCTTAGTCTAAACAGTCGTTTAGGTCTGCTCTTACACTTTCGATCTATTTATAGCTCTTTCTTCAGTGTTTGCTTTACTCGGTAAACAAAAACAAAACCTTTTTAGTGTCATCATTGTAAGTAACAGGAAGGACCAGAGGACTGAAAACACTCCTCCTGCACCATGTTCAGTTTTGGTTTATTTTTTAAATAGAGGGATATTCAAAACTGTGGAAGTATTCCAGATGAGGTCCTATGTGGACCCGTTAGCATTACCATTGGATAATTTGTATGAAAAGCAGCCACTTGTTAATGAAAGCCATTTTCAAAAAATATGTAAAGATTTAGTCTATAAAACACATACCTAAAATCCATTAAACCCTCTATCCTTTCACCTTAAAAAAAAAAAAAGGAAAAGAAAAAAATCCTTTATATTTATTCCCTTTTCTCTTGCCAAGATCTACATATTTTATTTTGACAAAAGTACTTTGGACTTCAGTGGGAATGTCATTTGGGCATGGCTTTTGATCCCTAAGTGAAAAACTGAAAACGTTTGTGGGTTGATAAGGTATACTGGATAATACAGTTAACTAAGTAAGCAAGTATGCTCACTCATACAGTGTTAAACTAAGCAATAGAGCTTAGAAAAATTACTATTTGTACATTCATTAGCTGTTCTATTTAAGAACCTGTTCATGTCTGTTAAACTTTTCTTTCTGTTTTATATAAAAATGTAATAAAAAAAATCATACTCCTTCTGTTCAAGACGACAGTAGAAATTAAATCAGTCCATTCTCTATGTTCTGTGTGTGGAGCTTACTTGGAACTTTGGGTGTCACCAGGACATCTGATTATGAATGTCCAGTTGTTATCTGATGAAATCTCTCCACAAAACAGGATACACAGGCAGCCTCAAATGAGAAAATTTGGCAGTATGTGATTGCTAATAACCTTTTACTTATTCTCAGAGTTTAATGAGATAATTCTCCTTAAAAGACCTTTATTTCTGTCTGAGATCTGGTTTAAAACTCTCAGCTACATCTGTGTCCTATGATCTCCCATTCGCTTTGTACTAGAGAATAACAACCAGCTGGATAACACACTGGCTCCTACAAATTCTGCAGTGATGAGAGAATATATGAACATATTCAAATTAATTGCTACTTAATTAAATAGATAGAGTTAAACATCCTGGAAGCAACCCATTGTGTTATCATGTAGTCAAATGTATTTGCTGTTTTGCACTTTGACATCAGCTAAAAGAGACTACAGAAGAGTGAACAGTCATTATGAGTCAGAAGGCAGGAAGAGGCTAGGAAGAGACTAGAAAATGTGAAAAGTGAAAGCTTTTACTCTTTCACCTAAACCAAACTATTTATCGGCTACAAAGCTGCTTAATCTCTGCGTAGTAGAGACAAGGAAAAAGCACACTATAAGTCATGAGATCTATACAAGCATTACCCCTGTGCAATGTTGTGGTGGTGGAGTCCTGCTCCAACTCTTGTAGCTGGTGAGGGAAGAAGAACTTCTAAATGGGACAACCCACTCCAGAACTCACAGACACACACACACACACACACACACACAAACACACATATAAGTACACTCATGTGCATGTATATTTGAGTGGGTTGAATTTTTTGCTTCTTTGTTTTGATGTAATTGGTGCTGGCTACTGCTGTTCCTGGCAGCTACCTTTGTATGCTGAGACCTGTCTCTCTGGTCAGTGTGCTCCGGCTCATACACTATTAAGTGATGAACTATAAGGTATACTTTAATCCTCCTCTGGTCTTGAAATACAATTGTTAATTTTATGAGCTTTTTCATTCCTGTGTGCCTGAAATAATGGCAAATCTCTGTTGCAGCCATTCACTTGGTAGTTTTGATGCCAAGGACCAATGTTGCAGGACCCAAGTACAGAAAGACTTTTGAGTGTTACACTGTTGGAGTCAGGGGACCCAAACTAAGCATTACATGAATATTCCATCTGGAGGAGACCCTGGAGTGAACTGTCTGCTTCTCTGTAAAGGAGACATTTGGCTGCTCCAGAACAGGCTAAGAATGAATCAGCACACACACACGGACTTTCTGGGAGCAAAATGGGAAGTGAACCAAGCTAAGACAGCATCCTGAACTAAAGCTGGCTATATAGTCTCACCTTTCATCTCATCAAGAGAAGGGAAGATGGCTAATTTCTTTAGATCAAAGGCTGTGTATTAGATCAAAGTAATTTTAGAGGCAAACGATGTATGGCAGAGATAGTGAAGATGCTTATCATCATATGGCCTACTCTCAACATTACTTGGATTCCTTCCTTTCCTTGTTTTATGTGATAAAATTTGTGATGATGGTCCCATTCTTTTTGCTTTGCTAGAAGGAAGTGCTATCTAACATAGCCTTAAAGAATGATAATAGCACAAAAAGGAATAGGAGATCTTATCTAGTACTTTTCTCACTTTGACTTGTAACACTTACAAACAGTAAAAGAGCAATAAAAAGTGTCTGAGAAAGTGTTTATAACCAATTTAAATGTCTGTGTTCTGTTTTGGGTGCAATGGTTTGGAACTTGTGGAATTAAACAATTCAGGACTTGTAGAATGTATTGTTAATTAGCCAACATTAATATATGTACTCTGATTTTACAGTGAAAAGGCACAGCTAAGTTAAAAAACCCCTAGAGGAAGAAAAACCTTCAGTGTTAACACTACATGTTTTCACTAAGATGCTATCTTAAAATTAATCAAAAGGACAATAGTACCTTGGAGATAAAATACATTTTAGATCAATCAGTTTGAATTAAAACCACAAAGCAAGATATGCTTATTCATTCTTTAAGGAATTTCTACAAAATGAAATTTATGAATTATGAGATTTAATTGCCACAGGGCAAAGGGGGAGTTGCCATTTTGATTGCCCCCATGTGCAAAATGCCAATGCCTTCTGTGCTCAGGGCACATATCCGATGCAGGACTTGAGTAACCTTAATGGTCTATAGGAACATGCAGTTTGTAAGATACATTCTAAATGTGGTAGATTTACTGTGCATCAGCAGACTGACTCTACAACACAGATGCAGAGACTGGATACGTCTCGTAAATATCACTCTTCCAGTGCCTGAGCTGTTAAAATCAAAATACCTGGGATAAAACCGTTTCATTGTACGTCTATGCTTGAGTCAATCTGTACATGTGTGGTAGCTACTTGTATAACCTGCCAAATCTCAATAAATTCTCGGCTGACAATAGGCCTACATCTTCTGTCTATGCTGAGAGTTTCCAGGGAAACCAGGCACAAAATAATCTCATGAAGAAGACACAGCCCACTGCTGCTACTGTATGACAAATTGTAGGTGCAGATTCTGAACAGGACCTCCCCACACCGCTTTGGGGACAGATGGCTACAGTTCTGTCCATCTTTCTTATGGCTAAGGCCATATGGACAATTTTCAAGACCTTTAAACTGAAAAATATCACTTTAAGAAGCAACTAAATAATTCAAGAACAATCTTCTTAAGTCACAGACTAAGTTGCTTCAGTCACCCTTTAAACCTGGAACTGAGCTGTCAAATTGTTCCTCAAACTTCCAGCTTGCTTTGCTTCTAGGTGAAAGGGGAAGATGTTGGTGCAAGGGACATTCTGCATGAGATTGAAGAAATCCACACACAGTGGGTCCCAAGTGATAAAGATTTGATCTGAAACACTCTGAAATAGCTTCAAAAGTTTTGGCTCTTGTAGTTACTTTTGTATGTGCCACTAGGTGATTACTGAACCCCAGTATCCCAAATAAAGAAGCAAGTACTAAACATGCTAAATAAAATATAAAAGTTAGAAATGTTACAAAAGAGATCTACAGAAGTGAACCAATATCTGAGACAGCTGCATTACAGTGAGCAGCTGAAGAAATATTTCTGATAGTAGAGGGATCTTTTGTTTAGTAAATAAAAGCATAACAGTGTCCAGAGACTGGAAGCGTTTGCTGGACAAATTCAAACTAGCAATTAGGTTGTGCAATTGACCATTGGAATAATTTCTGCAGGGATCTGGTATATTCCTTATCATTGGCAGTTCTTAAATCAGGATTGGCTGTCTTTCTAAAAGATGCTTAGCTCAAACAGCAACTCTTGGGCTTGATGCAGGGATTTTATGCAACAAGTTAAACTCGAAGTGCATCTTGATCTGGATTTAATTTCTGTGAATATGTCCAACACTGCTACTCAGGCAAAAACGTCTGGCAGAAAAGTAGTAGCATCCTAAACCACTAGAAGTAGGTGCTCTGGGAACAAGAGATTGGATTGGAGACCTTGAGGATATTTTACGACCTTTTTTTCCCCTTTAATGCATTTTTTGCAATACTTTTGAAGCTTAGTTTTGTTCCAAAAGCCAACAGTGTTTCTGGTTTGTTCTTCCAACTCCCAAAAACCTTTGTATGTGCGGGAACACCATCTGTAAAGCCAGACCTTTCTCTTATGTCGTTTGTATAAATGAAAGATAGATGTGGACTAACTGGAAGGAGTCCAGTTGAGAGTCAGTGAGAGTAACCACAAATCTAGAAAACATGGCCTTATTCAGTCAAGAAAAGAGACATCAAACTTTCAAATACATAAAAGGCTGTTGAAAAGCGCCTATTTTCCATGGTCAGGCTAGATAAAATAATCACAGGAAGAGGATTGACTTTTGCTGTGAGGGAAAGCTTCCTCCAAGTACAGTAGCAGATTGCCTGGAGAAGTCTTGGAGTCTCCATTTGGAGATCCTGAAGATCTTCATCTGACAGATTACGCTAATTTGCTTTGGGGTTAAGGTATTTTCTAGCGAGAATTTCTAGGGCTGTATGAAATAGATCTAACTGCACTGTGTATCTGCAATGCCCCTGGAGATTTATAAATAAAAAATCCTTCTATAGTAACCGTATAGTAGTACTGCAGTGATATATGTGACGAGAGTCACTGTACATATATTAGTTCTGCACCACTGAAAATACAGTAACAGAGATATTTTAAAATAAAGGTCTAATTACAAACCAACTCTCTGTCTTCCATTAATAAATATGTTCTGTCCAGGGGATGTGAAAATCATACAGTTTATTTTCCTCATCAGTAAAGGTACAGGTAGCTTACTCAAACAGAAGAGTCATCATGCTGGTTTTAAGGCTGATGGTTATTTTGGCAGAGTCGCAGAACAGTCGAAGTAGGAAAGCAGGTCTAGTGATGGCCTCGTCCAACCCCACAGTGCGGACCAGGGTCAGTGGGAGCAGGGAGCTCAGGGACTCATCCAGTTGGGTTTTGGACATTTCCAAGGTTCTTCAAAACACCCTTGAGACTCCACGTACTTTTATTCCTGTCCTATTGACCACTCACAGCAAAAAAGTCTTTTATGTTTAAATGAAACTTCTTTTATTTCCGTTTCTGCTGCCTGACTTTGTCTGGTCTGTGGACACAACTGAGAACAGCCTACTATCATCTTCTTTAATCTCCTTGTCAGGCACTTACATATACTGGTGAGATTCATACCATATATATGAGAAACATGATCATCTCATCAGCTTGAAGACACACAGGATGAACACTACAAGGTGACCATCATCATTTATGTAAGGCACAGGGACTATGAGGTGGGATCAGACCATAAATGCAGCTTTTGTGATACCATTTCACTAACACCATTGGTATCAGATTCTCCAGTGTAGGAGGAATGGGAAATATAATTTTTTTCTAATAAAGTATGCAGACAGGAGGGGTTGTCTCTCTGACTTTCTTGATGGCTGGCTGCAGGACCTCTGTGCCACAGAGATGTGGAAATGCTGCCCAGGTTTGTGAGGTGCCCTGTTATGAGTGCAAGGGCTAATGGGGGAGCACTACATTCATTTAGACCCCAAATCAGTCCATATTTCTTATTTCTCCAGATATATCTCTAAATGTTTTAACAGTATCTGCTGCTGGAACAAACATCTGCATGTGAAGTTATGTATATACATATTTTTCCTTACGATTAGAAGCATCTCAGCCTTTGTAAAATAACTGAATTCTTTGTTTCACTCATTCCTGTGACAGGAAGTTTGACAAGCTCATTTCTCCATATGTCAGGAGTATTTTGAACGTTAATATAGTTGTTCAGAAATATCAGCTCTTGGGTTTGGAGTTTTTTCCCCTTTTTTCTGGTCTTTTGGGGAAGAGCTACTTCTTTTTTGCTCGTATAAAATTCTCTATGGATCAAAAAATGACTTTTTTTTGAAACTATATGAGTCTATCTGCCATAGAAATGAGCCTCAGATATTTGGAATCCATGATGCAGAAACAATACGCCCATACTTCTCCCTGTGTCAGGTCCCAGAATTTTATGCTGGGATGGATGTTCCCTACCAGTGCTTACTAATACTCCAATTACTTACTGATAAATGTGCTGTTCTGGTGGTAAAAGCACAGCTCCTCTCTCCTTCCCTTTCTTTCCAAGTCAATGAATAGAGTATGGCCATTTTAACTTCCTCTCAAAGGGTTTTTTCCATCTTTGTCATGAAACTTTGTGTCCTTTTTATTGAATCTATTCTTGCAATTCTTACAGTATTGCTTGAAACATGAGGAACAGCTGCTATTTTTGTTTACTATAGATCAAACTTCCCATCCTATTATACTGAAGAGCTGTATGCAATTTGTTATTTGCACTTCACCCCTCTATGAAGTTTACTAACTAATATCCTCATTCCATAGCTTGGAAAATATAACCTTATAAAGCTGGAGCAGCTTTCCCGAGATGGCGCCGAGGGGCGCTGGCCCCAGAGTCCTGTGAGAGCTCCCCTTCATGTGCTCCCCCAAATGTTGGGGAGCTGACCCTGTCCTGTGACCCCCGGCACAGCCCAGCTCCCTGGTCACAGTGTGCACAACATGCCACTCTGTACAATTATGTCAGTAAATTTTCCAGACTTTCAGGTTACTTTATTTTACTGGCCTTATTCACATTTGTCTCATAATCACAATAACAGGACAGGTGTGCTGCTTTTCTCGGCAGTGATCCTGGTCCCCGAAGGAGCCAACTCCCCGGCCTTTGACCTCCAAGTTTATCCGCTCAGGAAACCGGTTTACTGCCTTGCAAAACAGCACACCCCTACGATTAGCACTTAATTACAGTGAAGCCAGTAGCAGCTCTGCTAAAGTTGAGTTGACTTTCTGTATATGGATCATATTTTTGCATGAGTTAAAGTTTCTGGCAATTAGGTTGCCTCATGTTGAGAGCCTATGGACGAATGCATTTTATTGCCTGTTATATGCATATGTAGCTACACAAAAATCAGAGCAGCAATTCAGTCAGTTTTACTTACTTTGTTCTTTCTCCTTTCAGCATTTCTAAAAATATATGAGGCACCCCAATTCATAATCCTATCTAGGCACGACTCAATGAGGACTGTGTGTGCTTTAATCTGCGAGTCAGTTACCATGACTTTACAAACATAATGCAAACTCACAGGAATACTACCAATATGTGACCTTAAAATAAATAAAATCTGTGTCAGTCTGAACTTTGAATCAGGTACCCTTTTCTCAGTCCAGGATCTCGGTTAAGATGCAAGAATCCCCAAGTGAAAAAAAAACAGACAAAAACTTGCTAGAAACTCTGAAAGTAGGACTCCTAGCAATCTTTTAAAGTGTTTTTGGAAATGTCCAACACAACACATATAGAAAAGTTGAAAAACTACTAATGAGCATTTCAAATCCATTTTCCCAAAGTATCAACTCTAATTTCTATTCTTTTGAAAGAACTTTGCTACATTATGAATTAACATCTGACAAAAATATCTCAGGGGTAGCAATAAAATAATGATACTTTAGCCTCCAGTTTATATTACATTACCAAAAATAATGAAAAAAATTGTTGCCCCAGAGAGACTTGGAAGATATTCAGACACAGTAGAGCTGGGTGTGACATGAGAAGATAGATAGATTACACAGATAGGACTGAACCAGTTAAGAAACCTTTGGGTATTCAGCCATCCAGTGTAATATCCACTCTGCTGAGTGAAGGCTCTACAACTCATAATGAGTTCATATCATAAGACTCATTCCAAAGCGTGATAACTTCTTAAAAGTTATTCCGTTCTGTGGTAATTTTTAAGGAGAGATGCTCAGTTGTTTAAGTGTTTCTGAAGTGAACAGATAACATATCTGCATGTTTAGCAGATGAATATCTTTCCCCAAAATGAAAGAATCTTGAATGCAGAGTTACATCCCTTATAATCACTGTTCTTCTGTTGAAGAGCAACAGTATTTTTTAATCGTTGTTCCAGATTTCAGATACAGCCCATTCTGCCATCACTACAAGGTGAGTCAAGATGTCTAATGGTTCTGTTATTTTCATACTACCCAGGCATGTACTGAGAGTCTGGTAGTTCAGTATCAATTCATCTCTTGGCTGAGACATCAAACTAAGATTCTGACCACTTATTGTAATTAAAAATCCCCATAAGCTTTTCACAAAGCATAGGTGCTCACCACAGTGTCCTGAAAAAATTCCAGCTTTGCATAATTATATTCTGTTCGTATATAATATAATTATATGAAATAATTATATTCTGCCTGAAATCCCCATGAAGTTTCATCTGGATGTAGGAGCCTTCTTGTTTCCAATCTCAAGCTGTTGTGCAATGCTGCTGTCTGCTCAGAAATGTGAATCACAGACAGTTGATGGAGTTTCCTGTTTGTTTATATTTTATTTCAATACACCAATTTTTGAAATTTTTTAAACATTGCAAAACGGCTTAGTCAGACTTCTTCAAAAGTTCATATGTTGTTTGCTAAAGACGAAGAAAACCAGCTATGTTTTGAGAAAACTGCAAAATAGTCCTGAAATCTTTGCATGCAGATTTTTTATGCCTTTCACAAGCTGTGTTGGGTTTGTATGGTAAGGTTTTGCATGGTAACTACAGGGGTGGCTTCTGTAAGATGCTGCTAGAAGTTTCCTCCACATTCAACAGAGTCAGCTGGCTCCAAGACAGACCTGACACTGGCCAAGGACAGTGCTAGTGCCTCTGTAATAATGTGTTTAAAAAGTAGGAAAAACATTGTGCAACAACAGCCAAACAGAGAAGAGTGAGAACATCTGAGAGAAACAGCCCTCCAGACACCAAGATCAGTGAGGAAGGAGGGGAAGGCAGTGTTTCAGGCACCAGAGCAGAGATTGCACTGCAGCCCATAGCGAAGACCATGGCGAGGCAGCTGTGCTCCTGGAGGACCCACACTGGAGTGGGTGGATGCCCAAAGGAGGCTGGGATCCCATGGGAAGCCTGCACTGGGGCAGGGTTTGGCAGGACTTATGGCCCCATGAAGAAAAGAGCCCACACTGGAGCAGGTTTGCTGGCAGGACTCGTGACCCTGTTGGGGACTATGTTGGAGCCGCCTGCTGTGCCCTCTGGAAGGAGCCCAGCACTGGAGCAGCTTGTGAGGAACTGCAGCCCATGGGCAGGACTCACATTGGAGAAGTTCATGGAGGGCTGACTCCCACGGGAGGGACACCATGCTGGAGCAGGGAGGAGTGTGAAGAGTCCTCTCCCTGGGGAGGAAGAAGCAGTAGAAACAGTGTGTGATGAACTGACAACAGCCTACATTTCCTGACCCCTTCTGTTGCTGGGGGGGAAGGATGTAGAGAAAATTGGGGGTGAAGTCGTGCCCAGGAAGAAGGGAAGTGGGGGAAGAGGGAAAGTGTTTTCAAGATTTGGGTTTTATTTCTCATTACCCTACTCTGAGTTGATTGGCAATTAATTAAACTAATTTTCCCAAGTCAAATCTGTTTTGCCCGTGTTGGTAACCGGTGAATTATCTCTCTCTGCCCTTATCTTGACCCATGAGCCTTTTGTTATATTTTATCTCCCCTGCCCAGCTGAAGAGAGGAGTGATAGAGCAGCTTTGGACCTGGTGTCCAGACAGGGTGAACCCACCACACCAAATTTATCTTTTCCTCAGAGACAAGCAGAATAACTTTATATTTGTTGTTTGTTTATCAGCATGCATAGATTTTGAGAATAGTTTAGGACTGATTCCTCAGGATTTTTATAAATGCTATAGCAATCCACAATTTTATTTCCTGTGCCAATTCAGTGCATGGCAGACAATAAGCTATACTAATTTAATTTTAATTTTCTCCATACTGTAGTTCCATTAAGCATGGTTTCATATCATTAATGCAAATACATGAAGGTGCACTTAAAATGGCAAGTGACTCAAGTGAAATATTGCCATGTCATTTCTGGAAATGGCAATACAATTTCAGGAAGAAACAGAGCAGTACGCGAGAGTCAAATTGAATTGAAGCAAGAAGATCTCTGTGGGGCTTTCCAGTGGTGTCACAAGAGAAACAAAAGCAGAGCAAGTTGAGAAGGCAGAGAGGAAAGAATATAAAGCTAAAAGCAAAACAAAACGGGTCAATGCAAAACCAAGTGGATGAGTTCACAAGACAAAAATTCAAGCAAATTTTACTTGAAGTTATGTTAACCTTTAAACCAAAACCTGGCTAAAATACAAACAAAGCCTACTTGAGAGATTAACATTTTTGTTGTCTTTGTACATGCTTGCAAATGGTTCAGTGCAGTGCTTATCACCATCCTCTCTTCTCTCACAGTGCTCTCTACTCAGTCATATCCATCGTTACTGCAGAACGCTGTCCCCAGTGTAAGTTCTTTGCAAAATCTTTGAAAAGATAAAATTTAAATGAGGACAGGGAGCTCACAGCGATGGAAAGCTTACTGGCGCAGGCTAGACCAGGAGGCACCAATGCAGGTGTTGTAATGTCCATGTCTATCAACAGGAGAGGTCCCTGGAGCGAACTGTTCCTTCATTCCAACAGAGAGCACAGGTGAGGACACACCTTTCTGCAACACAGATAACCCAAATGCCAGATTCAAGAATACAAATGTGAGAAAAATGATTTAACATCAAACACATTTTTCTCCCATTTTTCAGGCTCTTGTACAACTTCTAGTCAGTTAGGAAAGTAGAAATGTGTATGAACTACCAGCTAGGTTACTTTTACGTTGTTTTATGCCTAGTTCTAGTCACATTCAGACATTGGGTCTCTTTTTGTAATCTCCTAGCCCTTTTAGTATTTGTTTCTTTCTACTTATTTGGTCAAACTCTACAATAAGGGCTGGGACAATTGTCTCTTTCAAAAAATCTGTGTCTTCTAGCAATTAGGACATACAATTTCCACTTCATGGTTCATGAAGCCCTGGGAGGAGGAAGAGGGTTTGTGGATTATTTTTAAAAGGTTTTACACATATACTTAATAAAAACTAAAAACACAATACTAAAGGATTCAAATGTCTTATGTAGGGTTCTGCACTTTTCATGAAAATTTCTAAAGGTCTGGAGTTCAAGACAAACTGAAATCTAGAGGGAGATAGGAGATGAGAAGCCCCTTACAGACACAAGCGATCTGAATTCTTATATCGCAGATCCCAGTCGAATGTTCAAACAGAAGAAAATCTATTGCTCTCAGATTAAATCAGACCTGCACAAGCATATGAAATAGGCTGTTATACTCTGCTCTACCCATATTTATTTCCTGAAATTGTGTTTGGGGTTTTTTTCCCATTTTATTTTATTACTCTTGGCCTGATACACTGCCTCATAGAGTTTTGCTTTTTATCTTGCTGCTGATGCATTTTCTGTCTTTTATTTGATTCACGTAGCTCCACTTATGACTTTCACCCAGTGATGTTAGATTTTTTCTAAAATTTCACCAGCTTTCTCCCTCATGTACTGATATATTTGTGCATTCTATGTCATCTTTAATAGCCCTGCATAATGCTTAGACATCATCTGTCAGTTATGCGTTGAATATGCAGCACCCTAACTAAAACATACCATTTTGGTGGTACATAAGTGACATTTCCAAAGGAATATAAAGGTAGATAAACATATCCTGCTTAATGCATTTTCATCAATCTTACACAAGTGTCATGATGAACAAAAATTCAAAATAAGATCATGGTTACCACACTTTAAACAACATTAAAAGTCATAAACCAACTGTGATTTTTCTGCTTATTTTTCTGTATTGAATGTCTCAGAAAGATTTAATGCATCTAATTACAGATAAAGCCTCTGTACCTTTTACTAAAAGAAACAGAAATTAGCTTAATCAGCTTTAAATACAAATAAACAGTCCTATCATTGAATTATTCCATTTGTTTTATCAGACTCTGAATTCTGAAGATTCCTATGAACATCCATTTTTGATATTTGCTGCATGATTTTTTAATATTGTAATTCATAAATTTAAAAAATCGCATTGTTTGTTTCATATAAAAGTGTTCCAATTTTCCAATAAGAAGCCAGTGCTCAAGATGTTTTGTTGTCAAATATTTAAATTTTCATAGACACAAGATTAAGGCTGTATTTTGAAATAGAAAGCTGGCAATGACGATAGAAGAAAGAATTTTTAAAAAAATTGTTAGAACAGTAGCTTATTTGCTAACAGCAGTAATACTCTTGTTTGTTTTTTCTTTCAGCTATGGAGTTAAGGAGCAGACATCCAGCAAATACACTCTGGCTACCTAAAAATACCCCTTAATCTAGACCCAATTGTGCAAAAATTAAATCCCATTTAGAAGAGAATGTCCCATTTGCAGTATTGGAAGTACGGAAATGAAATATTTACTTTAGGGATGTACACAGTTGCAGCACAATATAACTGACTACTACTTGTAATGAAAAGCAAATTTTGAACTTTTGCATGTAAGTATTCACATACAACAGCTTCAATTTATTGTCGCAGTCAAGAAGTAGAAAAATGTTTGTTGCCTTGGTATCTAAAATACTTGAGCAACAGCACCAAGCTCTCAGTACTCATGTCAAGCTGGTCACACAGTCTACAAGCAAACCTATTCCCATTAAGTTATTCATATAAGTTATCAAGCAAATGCCTTTGAATAATGAATAAATTCAAGAATATCAAAACCAGCTCCTGGGCAACTAACAAACAAAGGAAAGTCTAAATTTGTTCAAATAAATTATTCACCGTGAATTATCTGATCAGGTCTACTGCTAAAACATAAGAAGTATTGCTCAGAGCATATGTGACTGATAATAGAACCCCCTAAAGCAGATGGAAATGTGTCTGTATCTATGCAGAATTTACAAAACAGACTAGATGAGCATAGGAAGGAAGGTCATTCATTTCCTTAGTACCAACTTCCACATCTAATATTAGAAGAAATAGGTGCTATGGAAGCAGAGTAAGTCACAGAATCATAGAATGATAGAGTCATTTAGGTATGAAAATATTCTTAAGATCATTGAGTCCAAACATTGTCCTAACACTGTGAAATTTACCACTAAACAATCTCCTCAAGCCCCACAGCTACATGTCTTTTAAATACCTCCAGGGATGGTGAGCCAACTACTTCTGTGGGCAGCCTGTTCCAAAGCTTGACAACCTTTTTTGTGAAGTTTTTCCTAATATCCACATCAATAAACTTCAGATAACGTGATTTGGGTTGTTGTCATTCAAAGACAAATTCCTGTTCTCAAAAGGCCAATCTTTATAGTGAAGTTTAAGTAAGTGACTTTTATTTGATGAGACAAAGACAAATTTGAGTGAAATCAATTTGATCTAGTTCAGTATGACATATCACAATAGTCAATATAAATACTCTCTTGAACATGTAAATACCAAGTAATGAATGGTTCAAGAAGGACCACCAATGGCATAAATTTTGCAAGTTAACCTCCCTTTTTAATTCTATATGTGTATTACCTTTCATTTAATATGGATCTATATTGGTAGAAGAGAGAGCAAAGAACATGCATCGTAGCTGTGATAAATAAAACTTAAAGAAATCTAAGTACTTAGACTCAAAACAGTGTTTCTGAAAACTCCTGTTACATATCCTAGGAAGCATCTAAGATCCATAACTGCTTTACCTTTGGTGTTTCTTAAGCAGTGATACACCAAGGGCACCTCAAATTCCTTGCCTTGGGAGAACAGAAGAGCTCAGTACTTATCCCTGTTTAAATCAAACCAAAATCCAAAATCAGACGTTTCTCGATTCCCCGCACTCTGCCACAGTTCTCTAGGGCTTTGATCTGGAAAATGTTACCAAAGCATACCTAAGACATAGCAGTTGTAGTAGGCTCTGCATAAAAGGCAATTGCTCCTGCTATTCTTTATATAGGATTCTTTGCTTGGGAAGTGGGAGACCCGAGAGAGAAATATTCTTGCTCTCTACTGATATTTTTAATTAGGTGACCTGGATTCAGCTAAAGGAGGGTTCAACATCCATTTCTTCCTTCTTCCTGAAGGTGAGAGTCTAATTTATTCAGAATAATGGGAAGTGAGATACTATTCCTAGAAGTAGCTGCATGTGTGTACAACAATTTAGAAGTCATTGGATGGAAAGAGAGAGCTATCAGTTATGCCACATGCTACAGCCTAATGATTGAAGTTCTTCCTACATGAAAGAAAGCCTGTTTTTTCCTGTGAGTGCCCAGAGTCCTCCCTGGATTTTATCTTGTGACTCTCTCTTCACTGTCTTTTTTAATTTTAAAAAAGCTGTGCTCACTTTTCTTCATGCCCTCTCAACACATCACGAGTCTTGAATTTTAAATTCATTTGCTTTTTAAGATTATAACACAATTCCACAATGTTTAGAGGGAATTCTTGTTGAATGAAATTTGCCTGACTCCTTGGTGGGAATGGATGGGAGCATCCTAGATTGTATACAGATCCCATTCTGCCTGATAGATCCACATTGAGCAGAGTAGAACCAAGTGGATCCTCTGCTTGGATTATTCAGGGCGTGCAATGTTTTCTACATTCCTCAGCTGTCCTTCTTTTCTTCAACCAAAAACTTTATAGGCTGAATGTTTAATTCCTTTCTGTGGAGGTGGGGGATTTGAGTTTTTATGACTTCAGGCTGGGGCAGAACTAACGTGGTTGTCTCCCAGTATCTGGACACTTTTACTGACAACCCGTGGCATCAATGAGGATAGAACCAGCGGCATTTCACAGGAGAAGCGAAGGACCACAGCTTATGGACTCCTGGTGAACAGCACCATGTGGGAGGTGCTGATTCCTCATCTTCATTGTTCGTAAGTGGCTATCACCAAACACCTCAGCCTGCTGATTTCAGGTGTTTCCCTATGGATTGCTGTATATATCACTCTGAAGAGCTTACCTTTAACCTAAAGGTCAGTATTCAGAACAAGGAGGACAATTCTTCTTACCTAAGGTAAGGTGCCAGCTTATTAAAATACAAAATCAAATGCGTGTCAAGTCTGGTTTTTCCCTCTACAAAATCACAAGCTTTTTGACTTCAAAAAGAATGGTAAGCATTACGTCTCTAGGCAAGCCTCCCTTCAGAGATGCTCTTGGTTGAAAGTCAGGTTCAGAATTTACCTTTGAGTGGAATATTTACATGTTCTCAGCTGTACCCAATAATATGCCAGTCAATTTAACCTTTTGTGCCTTGAAAAAATAG
Organism: Rhagologus leucostigma; assembly: GCA_013397725.1. NCBI lineage: Eukaryota > Metazoa > Chordata > Aves > Passeriformes > Rhagologus > Rhagologus leucostigma. The sequence continues at coordinate 156,791 of VZTD01000824.1, read as the reverse complement.
TCTATTGTGCAGCACAAAGAATTCAAATATGAAGCTGTGCATGACATCATCTTGACTGAATATGTTGCATGCAAGCCATGCCTGCTTACAGCCTTGAAAATATGGGTAGATAGTCTTGTCATAATGTGGGCCTTAGGGTACGAAGGCCATTTTTCCTCTATAATCTTTATGTTTAAAGAAGAGTCAGTTTTTTTCTTGAAAATATATTGAAATTTGTTTTGATTTTGAAGAAGCAGCTCCCTACCCTGTGACTTCTTAAGTTTAGTTTCATCTGTCCCTACCTCAATTTTCTTTATTCTTTAAGAAAGCGAGGAAAAAAGTAAGAATATTCCAGAGTTTTGTTAATAAATCCAGCTGTAGACCATGGACATGGACATGTCACTACACATCTATGGACTTGAGAAACTAAATATATGTAATCAGATCCCCTTTTTTTTTTTCCTGACATCTGATGAGGCTTCACAGATTTTTAGACTTTATTTCACCTCAAATTATCATTTTAACTAGCAGGGACCAGGCAGGGCAAGTGTGCCAAAAGCCCTGTACAAAAAACCACTTCTCGTATTTCCTCTTTTCCTCCTTTGCTTCAGTTTGGGAAAGCAATAATAGTAATGGGCTGGTCAGCTCCAAGCCTCTCACATGAGAGGTGAGGCAGCAGGACCAGCAGTTCCTCTTCCCAGGTATTGCTGTGACAAGCTCTTTGTCGTTTCAAACAATGGTGGTCTTCTGGTGGGAGGGGTTGATTTTTCATAGGGCAGATCTCCATCTCCTTCAGGGTTTTATCTTGTAGGCCACTTCTGTGAACACAGATTTATGTTTCCTCTAATTGTGTGCAGCCTAGCTCACGAGGCCCCTGTTGCAAGGATAGTAGCTGGGTTTGTCTCTTTTTAAACAAAAACTGCTTACTAGACCTACTCCTGCAAGAGGCCAGCTGTACTCTAGGAAGTTTTCCTAGCTACTTGTGTATATTCCTTCTTCTTTTCTGTTTTTCTAGCACCGTAAATCTCGTGTGAATTACTACACTGAGGAACAAGATTCAGTGGAAGCTACAGAGATTGTTCCTCCCAAGACCAGAGCACTGGATACTCTCTCCAACAGCTGAAGTTTTGTATCTGAGCTTCCCCCAGTCAGAAGTAAGCACTGTACTGGACCTTCCCATGAAGTCATGAGGGAGTGATCTAACCACCAGACCCTAAGCCATGAAAAAAATATTTATCTTCTTTAATTTAATATGGTGGGAAGAAGTGGAAGGCTGTATTATATGAACTGCTTTCTTGATTTATTGCAGAAACAGAACACTCAGCTCCAGTATCATTAGTTAGTCTCCACTGGACTATGAAATTGTAGCAATTACATTAATTAATGTGGGATAAAAGGCAACCAGACAAAAGAAGAGAACTGAGAAGGCACTTGGAAATGCTTTCATTCTACTGCCTGTGTGAAAAAAGCAAACAAACACAAAAAGTCCCCACTCACAGCCCCACTGGTTTGCTGGTTCAGTTCCTCAGCTGAGCACAAACACAGGCTCAACAAGAAAGACTAAGTTTAGCAGCTTGTTAATGTGAGCAATTCCACTGAAGCCACGACTGCAGTAAAACAGGAATAAGTGTTTCTAAACTTAGCAGCTCACAGTGATTATGCCCTGGTGAAACCAGGAGAAGATTCAGCACTATGTCCTGATGAACCTTGTGGATCCTTTCCAACTCGAGACATTCTATCATACTTTGTGAGAATCTGTAGAATACAGCTACTCATAGGAAGACTTATAGGATCAGGCTCGGATTAGAATTGAACCTCCTGCATATCTCCTCGCAGTGCTGTAGTCTTTACTAATACTTCTCTCCATAGCATATGCTGTTCCCTTGTAGTGTGTACTTTTTTATGTGGTTCAGAACAGCTGGTGACCAGTTGATGACTGCAGATAATTAGTGTTTAATTGTTGCCAGTTATGTTTTCACCTGTTCTACTTAGAAATCCTTCCACTGTGTCAAATCCAATTACTGCATTTGGATCCTTTTCTGAAATGAAATAGATTGGTAAAAACCCCTTTATCAGGAGGAAGTCAACTCATTGTGCAGCAGCTTTCCAGGAACATTTCAACTTGTGTTAAACAACTACTTAAATCACACACATGTATATAAATTAATTGAGATCAACCTGGAGAAAATTCACATAGTGCTTTAAAACACTTTGCATGATAACCAAAGCTTTGATAACCTGTCTTTAAATACAAATGATGACTTTTTTCCACCACTCTTATACAATTCTGAGTACACATATTAAAGAGGTCATTTCTTTTCTTTTCTTACAGGATTTGCCAGCTGAGAATCCAACACTGTAATGAGCTCACAGTGACTAGAAATGCTGTTGAGATTCAGTGACTAGGAATACTGTGATGCCTCTCCAAGTAAGTCTATCAGTGAGAAATTATTAGGGCCTGTCTGCTGATCTAAATATGCAATAGGTATTCAATGAATACAATTATTCCTTAATTATACAGCTATCAGAACCACATCAGTGATGTTAGCCACCTGAAAAGATCACATAAAATTTGCATACTCCAAGCTATAAAAGGACAAACATTGTGCAATGGAGCAGTGGTAGGGCTAAAATACAGTTATGGACAAAGTGAGATTTTAGATGAAAATTCTGTAATGCAGTCATAGCTTATTGGATACTGAATATGGAAATTGGTTGGTGTCCTAATTTTGAACAATATAAGAAACATGAGTTTTCTAAAACTTGAACATAACATTGGTAATTGAAGCAAAATTTAAGAGTAAGTGTTAATAAAAGTCAGGTTTTCATTGATTCTGATAAGCTGAGCAATTCTTAATAGCATATTCTAAGGTTCGCTGGGATGCTAGAATTACATCTTTCTTTTTCTACCTTTTTTCCCTCCTTGTTCTTGCATTTTGTAGTTGTAGGAGGACACAGTATTCAGGTTTTATCATAAGCCAAACTCACAAAAATCAGAGCTGACCTGGGCAGATTTAATATGTGGGTTTTTTCTAGAGGGAGAAAATATAACCTTCCTCAGTAGTGGAAACAAGCCCTTAGAGAGAGAGCATGGAGATGCTCAAGAAAGGGGAAAACAAATGAGGCTTTCAGTTCTTATTTTTGTCAACAGAGACCTGAAATGTCAGACTCTGTAATAATGATTAGAGATGACTAAGTACACCAAAATTTTGAGAGCTGATCAGTGTAGGTAATGATTTCTCATTTCTTTGAATTTTTGGAGCTCTGGAAGGAAGTCTCTCAAAGACGTTTTAATTCATCTTATACTTTTAAGAATGCTCTTTCTCAATCACAATGAATATACAGTGAATGCATAAGTTACTCGGCACTGTTCAAGAATACCCAAACCTATATCAAGTAGATCACATTTAATTTTTTCCAGTCATAACACTAAGCGATTTTTCAATAAATATGTAACTTACTGGGAATTGAAGCATCAAAGCTTATAAAAAGTAGGGTGCATCTTCACTGGGCTTCAACAAGAGGCCTGCAATATAATTTTTTTACTGCTCAAGTAAAAGGACACATCTGGTGTGTGCTGCTGGGATGCGTGTCTGGAATGCTGTAGAGAGTCCAGGAGAAGCAAAGAAGCTATTGGGAAGTTACTGCTGATTGCCTCGGTGACTGAGAGGCAGCAGTAGCTCTCTGGGGTTTTTAAGCCTACTTCCTTTGTTGTCACATCAGTTCAGGCTTCTGTTGAGTCTCAGCTCTCCCATGTGTTGTTTTGCAACTTGGTCAAATCTGACTGAAACCAAATGGCTTCCTGTAGGAGTATGGGATTAGCTGAAGTATGTGTCCCATACATATCCCTAGAATGAACTCTTCAGCACAAGTCTTAAACCAGATGTCTCCTATTCCTCTAAAGGGTGGGGATCTGTCCTCACACCTTATCCACTGCTGATTACCCTCAATGTCAACCACAAATTGTGGCTGCTGGAAAGCATTTCTCTTGTTTTAAGGCAGCTGTCCATAATGTGCAAAGGTAAAATCCTGCACACAGAGACACAACATTGCAGGCTGTGGGGGGCTGTCCACCTGCAGAGCACTCTGGCAGGAAAAGACCTGATAAGCAAGGAGTTAAATATGAGCCAAGAATTGTGGCCTTCATCTGGATAAAATCCAACAGTTCGCTGGGCTATATCACAGCACTGTAGCCAACAGGTTGGAGCAAGTGGTTATTCCTTTCTTTTAAGCACTTGTGAGACCACCTTTGAAATCTTACTTGCACTTCTGGGCTCCCAGTACAAGACTGACAGACAAATTGAATGAAGTCTTGTGGAGGGTCAGAAAGATATTTAAAGGAACTGAGAATATAGTATATGAGGAACCAGAGACATGCTAGAACATGGTGTATGAAAAGCTGTGTGGGTTTAGCCTGGAAATGAAAACATTCAGGGGGAATCTAACTGTTGTTTTTCAACTTCCTAATGGGTAGTTGCAGATTGAGAATCCCTTGACAGTGCACAGCAAAGGCTGAAAGGCACAAGTTGTAGCAAAGAAATTAAAAATGCTTCTCACTGACAGTGGTGAAATACTGAAACAGAGGCCCACCAAGGTGGGAAAATCTCCATTTTTGGAGGTATTACTAAGTCAACTGGATACAACAAAGAGCAAGCTTCAGTAAGTTTAATGTTCTATCTGCTTTTGAAAAGTGTGGCAACAGTGAATCTCCAGAGATCTCCATTATGTGTTGAACCTCTTCTGCCTCATGGTCAAAAAAGGGCTACCCAGGCTCTTCAGGATACCAGGCAGTCCATCTGCATCTGGTGTTTATCATCCGCGTTTAGAGTATGTGAGATACATGTTTCTGAAGTTAACACCCATGAATAACCTGGAGTAGCCTTCCTGCTTTTGGTGATGGACCTCTATGGGGAGAGATAATCAAGGAAGGAGAGAGTCAAATTTTTCCTTGGCTCACTCTGTCCTTACATTACATCTACGTAGTGACCTTGGCTCAAAATATAATAGGGCTGTGGGAAGTAAGGGAGTCAGTGCTATTACACTGCTGGAGAGCTTTGGGACATCTTACGACACAGAAGGGTGGGTTGAGGTGTGTGCTCTAGAGAGGCATGTCAAAACTGGATGTGGGGATGTCACGTAGGAGAGCTGATCAGCTTGAGTTCAGTCTTGCCAAAGCACAGGGTAGACACAAATCCCATGAATCAGAAACAATCTAAGGCCTGTCATAGGAAAGCAGACGGATTAAGTCACTGTGCTCAGAAAACACAAGGTTCAACTGAGCCAGTGCCACCAAAACCAAGGCAAAACCAGCCAGAGGATCAATGCCGTGTGCAGCACCATTGTTTATCAGCTAATGTATAGAAGTACACGCTTGCAGATATTTAGTCCCGGAGGTGATAATCTGCCAGCAGCTAAGGTATGGAAAGAGATGCTTGTAAACTTTTATTGATGGAGGTAACAATCTTTGAACAGCAGGCACTCCTGGTATAGCACTGGATTTTGGTACCTGTGTGTTGTGGGAGCAGCAGGTTGGTAGCACTGCCTAATCTTGGATAGACTTAATCTCAGCTAAACAGGTGTTTCTAGGTTCTTATCCCTTGGGGGCTGCACCAGCAACAGTCTCCAGATACACAGAACTACTGTGCACAGAGGATTTGTGATTCCTTGGGATTCCCAGTGGTGTCTTGGCATGCTCTTCAGTCAGGCAGGAGGGTTGAGAGACATGGTACGCAAAGCTCCTGGGATAAGGTGTGTAATTTAGGGGCAAGGCATGTACTTGGAGGAAAGGGAACAAATAGTTGGAAGAATAGTGTCAAGAGTATGGTTTTGGAAGGCTATTTGGAAACAAATGAGGAAAGTAATGGAGTGGGACAATAATGCAATAAAATATGAGCAGAAAAAGGGAAAGTAAGGAAATATGGTGTGTATGAGGGTGTGGTCTGAAAAATGTTATTGGTGAGTTTGAATTTTTCATCTCTACTTAAGGGCTATAGAAAGGTGCTAGCAAGAATGGAAGGATGGTTACATTGGTGGCTGAATGGATGTCTCCAGATTGTAGAAATGCACTACAGGCCTCTGTGTGCCCAAGACAGCTTTAAAATAAGAGCACAGGACAAATACAGTGATTAATCTAGCTAGCAAGCAACCTGTTTGCACAGGAAAAATCACAAAATCTACAGCTCAGAAGGGTAGTTTTGTAGATCAACACTAGACTAGAACATCAAAGATTTGGTTGCAAAAAATTTTTCAGTTCTTTTGAACCTTAGTTTTCTATCCCTAAATAGTAGAAATAATATAAAATAAAGGAAAATTACATTAGATTTTTCTTCTTTTTTTTTTTTTTCTTTCTCTCTTTGGAGCATAACTTTCTGCACAAAAGCAGTACTACTGTGAGTGCAGGATTCAAGTTGTGGATTAAAAATTCTTCAAAGTAGAAGCTGTTCAGCAGCAAACAAAATGAGGCTTTGATTTTCCTTGGGGCCTCCAGACATTATCACAATAGCATTGTAAGCCCTTTTCCTGGCTTGCTGGGGGAACCACAGTGATACTTGTGACTCCACGAAGCAGTGGTACAGACTGTCGCCTTCCTTCTGAACTGTAGTGAGAAAAACGACTTGTACATTCTATTTTCAGCTCTTCACTGTTTTGCTGTGTGTCTGTAATTGCAACAGAACACCCTACCACAGAGAACAAGAATGAGCTCAAAAGGATTACTTAAGGGTAGCTTAGAAAAATATCCCAATAAAATTAAAACCCTTCCATAAAGTCTTGTGTAAAGCCCCACGGGAAAAAATATAGAAAGGGAAAACTACATTGGAGTGGGTCTCCTGTCTCTTCACTTTATAAAAAGCAAATTCTTGAGAATAAATGTTTTATTGTGAATGGAAGAGTCCCCTGGACTTGCTGCTTCAGCAGTGGTTGCAGAGGGTTGCAGCCCTAGATCACAGAAACAGGCTCCAAAGGAAAGCAATTAATAGCCTCGAACAGCACCATATGAGCACCAGCACACAGACTACAGTTGTACCATGCCAGGCTGAGCAGACACACAAATTAACTCTCAGTGCATCAGCTCTAGACCCAAAAGCTGTGTACTCCAGTCGCTAACTACAGCACTGTGCTGTGGGGCTCAGAGCTGGGCACACCTTAGCTCTTTGCACAGCCTTGGAGATGTTTCAATCACTACCTCCCATGAAGGTGGTGCTCTTCCTGGTGGTGCCTAGGAAAATATTAAGGGGGAATGTAAAGACAAAAGGAGGTAAAGTGTATTCTACACTAATAAGGCAGGGGAAGGTTAGGTTGACTCTTATGGGGACTATTTTTAGGCCCAGATTTTCAGAAGCTTTGGCTGCATCAGCATTTTGGCTATGCAGTTTGAGGCTTCTTTAGAGCTTTTTCCTGAAGAGCAACCAGTTTGAGGATTCAAACTAGGCATATTCAGTTGAGACACTTGAAACTGCTGATCAGCTTGAAAGTTTTGGTCCAGCTGAGCTTTTAGAGAGTTGGTTTGGTTTTTTTTTTTTTTTAAAGCTGCGAATAATAAACCATGTATTTTAAATAAAGCATTCCTCAAGCATCCTTTCAATGAATTGAGTTTACAACCCACAAACCCTGTATTGCAGAAAAAGTATTTCAAGATTTTGGAGCTCACTTATCTTTTTGTTCCTCAGCTTTCTCAGACATAAAACAGAGTAAGTAATCTCAGCTCATAATGCATGCCATAATCTGCTAGCGTTGTACACGGCCACACTTGGAGAATTTCTGGTGTCTAGAGATAAAGATCAATAGTTCATGTTGCTAAAAATATTACATAAAATGATAAAGATAAAACGTATAGTATAAAATAGCACTTCTCTGTGGGCCTTGGAGCAGTTTCTCTTTCATAATATTCAGTTCAAAATGTATGGGCAGATGGGCAGATATGCTGTTTCTCAACAGAATCACTGACTATTAAAAGGGTGTTTCCTTGAAATTGTCTTTGGGTCATGCAGTGGTCAGCTTTTACTATACAGTCTAGAGTCTTTACTCTTATAATGCTCTTCACACCTGTTTCTGAGTGATTCACACACCTTCAACTCTCCCCAGTGCTGAGTTAGCATGAAAGCCATGTTGTGTCTTCATAACTGGTTTGACAGTTTCATGAAACATGCACTTTTGTGTTTGTGGAGAAAAAGGCTTATTAAGTAATTATGCATGCTTAAAATCAGAACCCTCCAAAGACAGATGTGAATCTTGATATTGTATTCTTGTTTCTGAAGACTTATGTGTTAGATCTTGAGTGAGTAGGCAAAGGCAGGTGTATGTATGACAAGATGAAGTATTTTGGCAGGGGAAGGGTAAAGACTAAGAAAGAGCTGGTCGGTCTGTACTCTGGATTCTTCTTTGAATTTCACTGAGAATACAACCCTATACTGGCCATGAGATAAGCTAAACCCAAGCATAATTTCTGACCCAGATACAGAATTTCAGGACCCATGGCCTTCAAAGTTAGTACTTGCCTCTAGGAATGTGCAGCTCCATGCTGCATGTGTAGCAAGACTACCTGCAGTCAGTGTGCAGCACCTGGAGCTGTCTGTAGAGTCTCTGGCTGCCTTCACTGCTCAGCATCAATCGTGTGATATTGCCACTGACGCAGACAGAGCATGGGCATGAGCATGAGCATGAGCATGGGCATGAGCAAAGCTCGTCTCAAACTTGCATCTGAATGGAGTTGAGTTCAGCCTTGATTACGGCCCACAAGTGCAATAAAGCCAGAGAGACCTGTTTGTGAGATCAAGTTAGAGGATCTCTTGTCTCTATGTGTAATTACGACCATATTGTTCTAGTCCAACACCACTGACAGACACAGTGGTATTCCCCAGAAATACAGATGTAGTTAGCATACTATGTATGTAGCAGCATAATAGCCGGGATGGGACTTTATAAATGGGAGGAACAAACCTAAGGGATCCAGGGGCAATTCTGTCAAAAGATCACAAGAACTGCAACCTTAAGCTCTGCTAGTTACTCGTGAAAGGAAAAGTCTTTTGTGGTTAAAAATAAGAACCACAACATGAAATTTCACTTAATGTGGGTGACTTCCAACACCACTCTTTGCTCATACACTGGCCCAGCCTTCCATGCACTCCAAGTTAAACAGATTTTGCCCAACTCAGTCTTCTAAAGGAGGAAAATAAGTCAGGTGGGAAAATGTAGTTTATGTTTGCCAAAAGTACTTTAGTCTCTACACCTTTAGATTACATTTTTTCCTAAAAATGAAAGGGTTAAGGTTGTCATCTAACCTAGGAAGGCAAGATAGCAACCACTAACATTTCAATATTAGCTAGGAATGAATGGCAAATGTTTGGTGGGAATAGTGACAGTGGTGATGTTGACAGTGGAAGAAGGGCTCCTTCAGACTTAACTGAAAGTAAAGTGAAGCGGGGACATGTCTGTGAAGGACAGTTTGAGAGGGCATGGGCAAGTCATCTGGGTAATGGTCATGGGTTGGAAATTATATCTGAGGAGTAACTTCTCTCCCTGAAACAGATCCAAATTTGAAGCATGTTAAGCCAAAAGGTAAGGGCCAGCCAAATTTGAAATAAAAATTACCTGATCCTGGAAAAGTTGATTTCACTATTTATTTTATTTTATTTTATTTTATTTTATTTTATTTTATTTTATTTTATTTTATTTTATTTTATTTTATTGCTGATGATATATTTATTGTGGCAGTGTAGGCATAATGCACATGCATCAAAGGTCCTGCAGTGAAGCCTCAGATGGTGGTTGGGACACTGTTTGTAAGCCTAGAAAAGCCTTAGGCTTGTTCTGCTCTAGGATCAGGTCAGTGACTGGTGAGTCAGAGGTGACTACAGGAGCCTTAGCCAACAGCTGAATTACAGGCAGCAAGATCCCCAGGGTCTCTCCCATACCTCACTGAGCACCTTATGTTTGCTAGGTCTAAGGCTGAACTTTTTAAAGTTTGTATTTGTGCTGGCACAAACACTGCTTAATAGTCACTGATTTACCCTTTGTTGTCTATTACTCCCATTAAGCGAGATTTATAAATAGCTCTTTATATTCTTCTTTTCCTACATCATCCTTGTCCATCAAAGCACCCAACACACCCATATTATTTTTACATAATTAAGTTTTCCATTTTAATTTCAGTGACCTCCCTCAGATTGGCCCTCTCCCACAGGCAAAGTGATTATAAGGCAGACAGTGCTACCTCAGCACAATGTTATTTAGATGTGGTCACTAACCAAAGCCCCAGATACCCACCTCAGCTCAACTCAGCATCCAAATTAAGAGCAATCATGAAATGGTCTGAATGTAGCCATCCAAATCTATTAGTACACAAATCTGAGGTGGATTTACTAAAAATCTCAACCTGAATCCAAGAAATAAAGAATACTTTATTTTTCAATTTAAAAGTAGTACAGGAACTACTGTGAAACACTTCTGACTCTCTCAACTGTGTGATTTCCCGGGCTTTTTGCCGCCTATGTCAGGTGACCCATGAATTGCAGCTCTTCTCTTGGTGGACAGTTGGTGGATGCTGCTGAAGGACTGGTACTGTCCACGTCACACAGCTGGTTTGAAGAATGTTTGAGATCATGGCAGCCTGTTTCCTTCAATTCTCTTTCACCATTCCCATTCTTCCTGTGGAGGGGAATATCTAGTCTTGGATCTCATATCAGGTTTGTTCACAGCAGTGCATACCCCAAGGGTAAATGCACACTCTTCTTAAGGCTTGTTGGCTGCTGTCAAACACAGCCTTTCTTACAGACCCTGATACCATAACTATCTAGAATCAGTATCACTTCTTGAGTTTTACATTCCATCCCTTATTAACAGAGATTAGCATCCTTTTTTATTCTCCCCACACACCCTCCCAAAGGGTGGCTGCCCTGGCATGAAGTTTTCAACATCTTTTTCCATAAAAAATCTTCCCAGATAAATCTTTTCCCCAGCCTGCATGCTGATTCCCAATGGTTCTTTTTTAGCACATTTTCCCCAGAGGAGCACAGCAAACTTTATTAATATTTTTAAACACAGTTATTTTGCAGTCATATAGTATTTCCATACAGTCAGTACAGCAAAAGATTATTCATTTAGCGTGGAGTGGCGGTGCAGAGGCAGAAGGATGTTGTTCACAGCCTGCATCCCTGTAACTGTAGTCAGTCAGACTTATGTTTCTAGGGCTTTCAGCAGCAAACTAGGTCAGTGGGGCCCTCTACATCAAAGCTTCTCCTTAGACACTGTAAATCGCATGCTTTTATACTATTCCTACTGTACACTGTGTTCTTCTGTAATTACAAATGTATGTTTCCCATCACCACAAAGACTTCACATTGCTCAAAGGAAATCTCTCTTCAAAGGCTTTAAACTGTTGAAGGGTAGGCCCCCTTCTGAGAGCTACCATTGCTCCGGGTGATTCCTTCTTTAACTCATCCACAGTAGAACCACCAGTCAATTCAACTGGCCTGCATCACACCGTGTCTGAACTGGCCTCAGGGTTGCATTTCAGCTTTGGAAAACAGCATTGCAGAATTTAAAAATGCATACTTAAAAAAAAAAAAAAAAAAAGAGGGGAAAAAAGGAAGAAAAAGCAATGAACTGCTTTATTCATACTCATCTGGTCCCAAAACCATGAGACTTGTGTTAATTAATGTTCTTCACCAGCTCAAACTTATGATAAGAGAACACATGGCATTTTCATTTGCTAGTTGTACCTTGAAGAAAGTGATAATTAGGATGCATTAGTAGAAAAAAACCCCCACAACTTAAAAAAGACAGCAAGCACTACACAGAAAAAAAAATGGTTTTTAAAATTCGTCTTATGAAAACATGTATATGTGTATATACACATAGAAATACATGTATAATGACCTATATATGTATGTAGCTAAAATAAAAACTCTGAAAACATTCCCTTCTGTGATAGCACTCAATACCACAAGTAATTCCATTGAAGCTAATGTTTTCTTTTGAGCGATGACTTACTCATGACAGCAAGCGCTAATAAATATTTGCAGGATTGGGTCTTAAAATTAAGGGGTATTTAATGCTAACACTTGAAAAGCATTCATGAATTAAGATAATTATTCATATGGTAGTAGCTGCACACTATATTAGTTTTATAACTAATTATATATGAAAACGAGGAGTTATCTGTCTCACATTCTTTAGAAAACTGGACCTGTGGATTGCTAAGGTCACACAGGAATCTAATGAGACATCAATAAGCCAGTTTTCATGTTCCTTATAAGCATCTTAACCCTGAATACCCTGCTTCTCAGTTACCTTACTTTTGGCCTACGACTTGGCTCCCCTCAGCTACAGTCTCTCTACTGTACACTCTCTCTTCCTCCTCATTTTAAGCACAAAATACGTTTTTATATATCTTTATATATCTATTCCAATTGTTTCTTAGATTTCACTACTGCTGCTGCTGGCATCTTGACAATCCTTGACATAATTCAACTGATGTCAAAAAATGTTCTCCAAACATAGAGGGGTTTTCCATATTAAAATATTTGACAAATATGATTAGATCTGGATAAATATATTATCATTATCAAAGCAGGGCCATTCCTGGGGATGAAATCTGCATTCCAAAAAGGATAAAAAAGGAAAAAAAAGCATCCTTGTTCTGGATAAAGAATATCTTCACCAGGAGTTATATGATATGACAATGGGGTTTAAATTAATTTAAAAATTCAAGGCAAGCAAGTCCTGCTAATCTTTGAGACAGACTTTGGATTTACATAAGCTGTAGGGTGGAAAGATAACTTGTGAACTTTGTCTGCAAAAGCTGAAAAGATCAACCTAATGGAAAATAGCTGTGTCACAGCTTATCAGGGTGGCATCCTTTACTGCGTAACTTCATAAAAAACCCCATTGAAGCACAAGCTACCATTAACTGCTGCTTACAAGAACAGAAGTAAGTGGTTGTGTACTGCCGATTGCTTTTATATGGGAGAACATCACTGACAGACTTTGCTCAGTTAGTCAAAAGAGAAGGCAAAAATACCAGCTTAATTTTTTTTATTCTTCACTTCAGACAGTTTAATGATTCAACATTCTCTCCCTTTTCCTAACTTGTTTTATTCTGGTTGTGCAAGTGCCAAGCTTATAGCAAGAATTACCTCCTCCATGGCATCTGCATGTGACCAAGGCTTCCAGCCTCAGTGGGAAACCACCTTTATTATTTGTACTGCAAGAGCAGCCTGGAGTTCATGTCAGAAAGCAAGAGTCATAGTGCAAAGTGCTTAACAACTGCAGTCAGAATGTCCATCCCCTGAAGACTTCTGGCATAAACCCAAAGACTCTGGCTGTACACATATAAGCAATAGCAACAAAACATTTTCTACTGATATTAAATTTGGTTCAAAAGATCCAGATACACATTTCTATACTTTCTGTACGGAAATATTTTGAGAATGGCACTTTTGTCTGTTCCATTGGTCAAATTGCAATGAAATAGGGTAACAGAGGGATATAGATTCAATTTTCAACACTTTTTCAAATCACCATGGTTTTTTTAAAGCCACTATGTCATATAATGTATTTGAAATCTACATTCATATACTACAATACAAGTTAAATGTCTCTGTACACCTTCAGTACACCTCTGAATATGATTTACACAATTTCAGACACCGTTTATGTGGAAGACTGTTGTAAATGTACTCTTGTTAACTCAGAACAAAGTTTAATAAGTGAAAACAGCATGGAAAGCATGAATGGAAACCTCCCCTCTACTTTCTGCATCAATATTACTTTTGGTTCAATAAGAGCTGAATAAGCCTCTAGTACAGAAACTAAGGACAATTCTTTCAGCCTTGAGACATTAGTTTTATATCTTTCTGTTTCTCTGCTTTTTACCCTGCTCTGTTTCCAGATGGTATTAGAGTTCAGGGGAATGGTCCTGATATTTTTGAGAATGTTTACTTTATTTCAAAAATGTCCATAACTGATCATGTCCAGGACCAAAAACATCGTGGTTTTGTGGGAAGAAAGACGTTTCATAGCCTATGATGTTAGGATTAAAAAACTACAAGACTCAATTGTATAGAGTCTCCAATTATACTTCTGCTCAGCAGAATCCTTGCAAGAAGATATATGCAAACTAGAAGAGGAATTTCATCTTTAACTCATTAGTTTTCCATGGAGAAACCACATGGCTGGACATTAAAGCACAACTCTATCATTCAGTACAGGCTGTGCTTTCATATTTTTCTGAGCTAGAGCAGACACCAAACTATTCTATGTGTGTTCTGATTCTAATAACACAAGAAAAAGAGCTTGAAATTAATTGAAGTCAATAGGAAAAAAAAATCAGAGGCCCCAATCAAGTTCCAAATATTGTATTTTGGGTTTTCTAACTTTTCTCACAGGCAGTTTTTCTCTACTCTGCCATGAATACGGTTGCTATACTTTCTTTACCGTAATAAAGACTACAAAAAATCAAACCTTATAAGGGCAAGAATGGTGACAAATTATAAAACTTCTAATTACAAGTTCTTTCGACATTTACTATTCTTTTTTTATATCAAAATATTGTCACAAAATCTCTTTCCTGTAAAGCCCAACCTTTTATGACCAGTTAAGACTCTAGACAGCAAATAAACAGTAAATGTGTGAATATAGGGAACTGTTTCAAGTTTGATTATCTGACCTTTGTTAAGGTGATCAATGGACTTAATGATAACATAAAAGACTGTTATTTCAGAAAATGATGGCCTACTTACTGTGGGTTTTGCTGTCACCTAATATATCTTCTAACATTTGAACATGACCTATTGTCCTTTTGTGTAGCAGAACTTGTTTGTTGAGTTTTTTTTAACCTGAAAAAGCTTTGTTCTCCTTAAGGTGCTCTTACTCAAGATCCCATCTATGGTTGCACTTGAGCTACTGTCATTACTGGGTTACAATACAGCAGTCCCCTAGAGCATCTCCCATATGTTTAATAGTACCTGTCTGACATGTAATTTCATGAAATTCTGTGTTAGCTGTATTAGTCATTTCGGCATGCTATCATTCTGATGATAAAGTATGGGACTCAAGCAGCCCTGCTAACCCCACATCATCAAGGTAAACATCTCAAAAAGCATGTCAAAGTTTTCCCACATGGTAAAATTCACTAGTAGACAAGAAACTTATTCTGAACGTTTTTAAAGTGGGCTGTTGTTTGCTTTTAAGCACGTCCATAATTTTGTACTTCCATATATTCAATGATTCTTTAAAATAAAGGTGCTTAAGAAAATTAGCTTAGTGGATAACCTAGAGAAAATACATCTGCCTTGGGCTTTGGAAAGGTCTTTTTGACTAATGGCTTTTTCTGTGCTGTTAAATCTTTGAACTTGCTGGGGGAAGTGCAGAAGAGACATCCTACAGCTCTTCATCAGACAGAAGTCCTCTGGACAGAAAGCATCTGCCATCTGAGCAATGAAATGCTGCTCACTTAAAACTCCATATTCACTCCCTGATGGGATGAGTAAACCTGGAAGACAGAGGGCAGGACGACTAAGCCTGTGTTTGTACACTGTGAGCCATGCACAGCTTCTGCTGTGGCAACGCTCTCCTGGTGTGTTTGTTTGTTTGCTTTATTTTATTTGTTCTTCTGTTTGCATTTTAAATCAGATTTACTTCCTAAAATGCCTACAAACTCAGCCTAATGCTCATGCCAACAAAATGCATCTGTGCCAAGAACATATGAAAGGGCACTAGAACATATACTTGCATCCAGTCAACAGATGTACAGAGAGTGAGCTGAGAATTTAACTCACTGAACAGTACATTCATGTACCAAAGTGCTGATTCATTACCCTGCCAGTGAGGCAAGGGTGAGAGAAGCCAGCAGCACGCACACAGGTCCCACTGTTATCACCAGCGCTCGCCCACAGACACAAACCGAAGGCGCTGACCTTGGCAGGTTTGTTGGAGTTACTGTTTAAATAAATGCCTTGTGTGCTGTAGCAAAATACAATCCTGCACTGACAAAAAATAAATTTAAATCTTTCTCTATATTGAACTCTTGACAAATATGTAGAGATAGAACATCACAGGAGTAGTGCCATCAGTGCTTTTTCTGGGCCTTGTTAGCTCCAGCACAGGACCACAGATCCAACATCCACTAGCCAGCTAGAGAAAACAGGAGAAAACCCTGAATCTATCTGCATCTCCCACCAGTATACAGCCATCCAGATATAATGGGCCCTCTGCGTGTGCACCAGTGAATAAGAAACAACTGAGACTTGGGATTAAGGGAACTGTTAACCCTCAGCACCTTATGATATTCACAAATCCTTTGGGGATATTGTTGACAAATGAGCAATATGTCAGTAACCTCCTGATATATCAGTAACAAAATAGTATCAGTAACAAAAGAGTTATTGGAACATGGTGGAAAATAACACAATACCAAAGAAATAGCTTATGCTTTTCAAATTCCAGAGAAGGAGTTAAAATAAAAAAAAAAAAA